>VWZY01009956.1:17057-60723 GCA_013399075.1 Chloroceryle aenea | reverse complement strand
TGATGGGCAGGTGATTTTTGTCCTGCGTTTTGTGCTGTTTTGCTATGGAGACGAGATACGGAATTGAATGATTAACTTGTTCCAAGGAGTTCTCGGAGAGCTGCTCAGGCTGGAAGGAGGGCAGGCCTGTTTGCAGCCAGAGTTCTTTCTGAAGTGGCTCCCTGTGGACTGGGGGTGTTTTTCTCAAACTGATCTAGTGAAGGCTGTTCATTAGAAGCTGGCAGGAGGAATGTCAGAGGCACGTAGAGGTACCTTCATTACTGTAAGCTAGAGAATACAGTGAGTATTTTGAAATGATGTATGAGTATCGGATGTTCCCAGTTTCTCATGGCTGAAGGTGTAAATCTCAGGGCTGCCTTGGGCTGGCCCTGTTGATGTACAGTGGAAAATAAAGACATTGCTTCTCAGGTGGAGAATAGGAACACACTGATATGGGGAGGGAAGCAAGCCCTACCTTTCTCTTTCAGTTCTATGCACGAAGCTTATTTTTCTGTCCAACTTAATACCACGTCTTCCCCCGCTCCCCCCAGGTTTTTTTGCCACCTTAGTTTTGGGCAGTCAGACCAACCACAAGCACATCTACTATGTTTTTGCAGCGTTTACTTAAATTCTGCTACTTGTGCCATTTATATTCCATGGAGTTAAGGCAGCATTGTGTGTAAAGTACCTGTAATTTCTATCTTTTTGGTACTTTGATATCATCAGTCTTACTCTGCACCTTTTAAAATCTCCTATTGCTTATGTCAAATTGTTTCTTGTAATGAAAATGAGTAGACAACATGTTAGTTTCTATAGGTTTATGCTCTTCTCTATGTCAAATGCATTGCAGCAGTAGTGAACTGACGCTTCTATTTTCTTTTTTTCAGCCAGATAATGAAATCTCTTCAGACTGCAATCACGTAAGTGTTGGGTTTTGTTTTGGGTTGTTTTGGTGTGGTTGGTTTTTTGTTTGTTTGTTTGTTTGGGATTTTTATTTCTTTAGTCTCTAGGTCTGACCTTTGCACCTGACATCCTTCGTCAAGGTATTTTGCATAGTTCAGTGATTTGCAAAAGGCAGTGTTCAGGACACATTTGGGGTTCTGTACTGACCTGTGGAGGAAGAACCCAGGACAACTTCTTTAACCCAGCATAGACACTGTGTTGTTCTTGGAGACATCAGAGGGGAACCCATCTAAGAGCTTTATAAACTGCACTTCAGTATCAGAGGAGGACAGCAGACATCTTTCCTATTTTATAGCTGCGGGCTGGTTCCCATGAGTCACTGGGTGTAATATGATGTGCTCCTTTTGGGAAAGATGTGAGCAGTACTGAATTTAAACTCCTAATTTCAGCTGTTGAAGCCGCCTGGGTTACTGTCACAGCTGCTGAATTCTTAGACTTGCTTGGAAAATGCTGTGGGGGTGAGATATTTAGAGGCAGTTTGAACCACTTGGCTGGTTTTAGAACAGATTTCCTCTCCGTACTGTGTTTAACAGTGAGCAAACTGTTAGCCAGCTTTCAGGCTGTCAGGCTGACTCTTCAAATCCAGAGACTCTAAAAAAAAAAAACAAACCCCTAAAAATCATCAGAGCTCAGGCTGAGATGAGATTTCCTTTGGCTTCCCTCGTTTGCATTCTGTTAGAACGCACCATATCAAGATCCTTAATTGTTTGGTTAGCTCTGGAATCAGACAGACAAGTGCACGCCTCAGTGCCAATCTTCGTTTGGGTTGCTTGGGAAGCTGTATTTTGGTTTATTATTGGAAGATGTATTCCAGCAATGAAACCCAACCATGCTGTACAAGTAGTAATTTCCAACTGTGTTTATAAATTAACCTTTTGCACTGCACTGCCTGACTTCATGGCAGCTGTAATTCTCTGTGGTGCAGGGCTGGATCAGATGGAGGGTTGTTGCTGGTTTAGTAGGTTTTTTATTGTTATTATTTATTTGTATTTTTTGTAAAATTTCCAGCAGTTCAGATGTATCTACCTGACATGTAAATGTGCCAATGGAAATCACCTTGAATGAAGGAGAAATTAAGAATTCTAGAAATCAAAGCTGGACCTTGGCTGGATTAAATGACAGTGTCTGTGCTGCAGGGCAGACGACCACAGGCTGCTGTGGATTGTAGAAGCCACCCAGGGATAGGAGGTGTGGGCAAAGTGTCACTTTCCCAGGCAGAAATTGAAGGGGAGTGATCAAAAGCTAGACCACAGAGAGAGGCGTCTCATGTCCACATTGCCTTTGCGCCTCTCTGCAGTCGTTGGGAGTACAACTGCTGATCATCTCCTGGGAAAATCACTGCCTAGTGCTAACATCTGGAGTTTTGAACTGCACATTTAACTTTTCTCTCTGTGGGAAGGTTCCTTTGGAGAGCATCTCATTTTGGGACTCTCTGAAGTCTGAGATGACACATGCAGAGGTGTATTCTTACAGAGCTGGACCTTATTCTTGTTTTTCCCATTTTGGCTGGGCAGGGTCTACAGCACTTTCTGCTAAGACAGGTTCTCTATTTATTCACTTTTATCTGCAACTTGTTTATTACAACTTGCTCCCTTGGAAATACCCTAGTTCCCAGTAATTTTTTTTGTAATTTTTTTTTTTTTTTTTTTTTTTTTAGCTTTTCACAACTCCAAAAACATGATATGAGGTGTGAAAGATGGTAGAGTTGTGCCAATTCCATTTTTAGTTCTCTGCCTTCTTCTACCCTCCTGGAGATGCTGTAAAAGTGCTTTCCCTGTGTACAAACATGATTTTGTGTGTTCTGACTGTTTTGTGTACAGTTGAAATGTCAAAATAAATCTTGACCAAGCTCTTTCTCTTTCTGATAGTAATTTGGTTTTGGCATGAAGGCAGAGTATTTGAAATTAATCTTTAAAACTATTTAATCTTTATGATACTGAAAGATGTTTAAATGCAATTGAAGTTCCTAGAGAAAAACAGATGAGCTAATAGAGCTTTTCTTGGGCAACATCTCAGCTATTAATTTGCTGAGGTTTTGCTCTTTCCCCCTGTACTTACACTTTATGGTGCCTCAGGAGGAGAACTGGGTTGTGTACATATCTGCAGAGTGTGACTTGCCCAAGATTGATTCTTGCACAGTGACTCAATGCATAGAGGCTCCTACGTGAGTGAATCTGGCTCCTAGAAGAATTGTCCTTCCCAAAGTGTTTGGCAGCCTAACCTCTAATGTCTTGTGCTTAGCAAGAGACAATATAAATTTAAAATACACCTGCATCCAACAAGTTGTCTGGTTGCTGCCCATTGCAGAAGGAAGTGAATTGTCCTCCCTCCTTTTCTGCCAGGCTTTTCTTGGGTTTTCAGCACAAAAACTTGTATTGAGGCTTTCCAGTTTTGTTTAGATCATCCACCTCAGGCAGACAAGCCATGGCACGGAAAGGTGTGGTGAGTTGAAGTGCTGTGGAATACGCAGCAGGTAGCAAGTTACAGCTGTCATTGTTTTATTTTTTTTTTTGTTATGAAATTGTCTTCATTAGATACATTTCCTTTTAATGAGTCAGCTCATGACCTTGTGGAGAGATTTTTAATAGTCTGGATTTGTTCAAGATGAGAAAATTATTGGAGAAATGAAGGGGCAAAGTTGTTGTCAAGGAGACTTTCCATTGATCATTGCGCTGTAGAAGGGTGATGGTACAGACTGGGAATAAATGATGTTTTGTTCTTTTCAGAAGCAAAATATTTGTCATTTTCTATGGGAAGCTCTTAACCCCCCTTTCTACAAATGCTCTCTCTAGCTCTTGTGGAACTATAAGCTGAACCTGACTACAGACCCGAAGTTTGAATCCGTGGCCAGAGAAGTCTGCAAGTCCACTATCGCAGAGGTGGGTGAGCCAGAGGAACCGCGTGGCCGCTGCTGCGGCACCAAGACTTTTGTCCCTTCTTTATTGGCACACTAATTCACTATGAGAATGTTGGATTTGGGGAAGCTCTAGGTTTAGATGCCAGATTACTAGGTGTAATTAATTCAGTCTCTTTGTGAAACATGTTACCTTAGTGGTGCAAGACAAAGAGGCAGGGGAAAGAGAGCTAACAAACCGTCTGGTCTTACCTGACCTTTTGTCACAAGTCTGTGGTGGAGTTGGCTTGTCCCCTCTTTGCTCAAGTGTTTCACAGTTGAAACAGTGTTGGTGTAGCAGAGGTTCCACTGAATTTATCACAGGGCTGGTTCTGGATTTTATTTTTTTTGTCATTTTCCTTTGGTTGGGTTAGTTTTCAGCCAGGCTTCAGGGGAAGACAATCGGTTGCATGAAGAGCAGATTCTTTCCAACTCCAGTTTTATCGGCAGTTTGTTTTCCATAGGTTTAGCGTTCAGTGATGCAAACTTGTTTATGAGAGGAATATGTCAGTGCTCATAGCAGGCTTATGCTGAGTGGTTCCCTTATCTGCATGGTTTGGAACCACCTAAAAGTTCCTCATTCTTTACGAGTCTACATTTGAGAGGAACACACAAAGATCAGAGAAACCGAGGTTGTCAGCAGCAGCCTGGCGCTGAAAGTTTGGGAATTAATGGTGTAGTTGAGGGGTACTGGATTGCTTTTTCTTGCTTATGGGGGTTGTTCTTCCTTCTCAGCACCAGCTGAGTTGCAGTAACAATAACATTAATGGGAAACCATTATTCAGTATAGAGAGACATCAAGAAAGTTCATACAGGAAGGCCAGAAAATTAAATAGTGGAAGGAAAACAGCTCACATTGATGGGTTACATTGTCTTTGGAGTTCAGTAACTCACCAAAGTAAATGTTGTGAAATCTGTCCAGTCTCACTTTTTGCAGTCTGAGGAAAGGTTTATGTCAAGTACCTGCTGCAGAACTTTTACCTAACCCTGGCACCATTGCAGGTGAGGTTGGCCAGGGCTCTGAGCAACCTGCTCTGGTTGCAGATGTCCCTGCTCCCTGCAAGGGGGTTGCACTCAATGACATTTAAAGGTCCCTTGCAACCCAAACTAATCCATGATTCTTGAACATGCTCTTTTGATAGTCTGACCACCACACTTGTACAGTGATGGTCTGTCACTATTGTAGATGGTGCTTCAATCTGGGCTAGGTTAGCTAAAAGCAGTGAGAAGAGCATACAAGCTTTTTACCTTTCTGTAACCACCAGTGTTCCTCTTACAATTGTGGTGAATGGTAGCATCAGCTGCTGGTATTTTGTTCTTTGGTGAGTGGCTTGTATTTAAAGAAAAGAAAAAAAATATTGCATAAATAACAATCTCATGTGTTTGATCTTCTGATACTTAATACTGAGGCAGGTACATAAACTATTCCACTGATTTTTGAAAGTATTTCTAAAGCTAACAGGTAGCAGGGAATATACTGCTAACTCACACTATTAGCTTATAAATATTTTTCTTTAATTCTATATTAACAGCTGGGTGTTTTCTTAGTGGTGGCTGAGCTCTGACTTCAAGTTTTGTTATGTATTAAGAACAGAATACAATCAAAAAAGTAATTTCTGGTAAAAGGCATTTGGGAATTGATAACTGCCCCAGCCAGGTACATTCTGAAAAGTTCACCTTTAATTGTATCAGTTAAATATAGCTTTAAATAACAACTTTTTCCTCAACTGTTATCATTTTATAAGTTCTGGCAATAATTTTAATCTGGTATTTAGAGTTGGCTACTAGATAGTGGCAGTTGTTTCAGAAGTGGCTGAGTAAGAACATAATTACTTGGTCTTTTATACAGTTCACTGGCTCAGGACATGGAGCTCCGGGGCTGTTTCCAAAGCTGGGCTCTTCCAAAACCAGCATGTTGCTGTTGTGTGCTGGTTTGGCTCGTGGTTTGAGCTGTCATTGGGCCAAACCAGCAATGCAGCTCTCTGAGAAAGCTTGCACAACTCTCTCCCTTTCACCCTGCAATATCTAACACGTGTTTTCACTTCAGAATGTGTTTGAGGCCTTATCTCTAACAATTATGTTGACCTTAGTAACTGTATTTTTTTCTAATAGCTCTATGGATTAAATACAAAATGTTCCAGCTGCCTACGTCTGCCTTCAAATAGTGGTGTTTAAAATGTTGCATGTTTTATTTGTTATATAGAAAGTAATGACCTCAGGAGTGGAGGCACAGCAAGATCCATTTTATTCATCTAGTCTGACCTGCAGGAGTCTGTCAAGGATGCCCTGGGTTAATTCTCATTTGGATTAGAATATATCTTCCTAGAGATGGCTCCCCATCTTTTAAAATTTTCAGTAGAAACATTCTCCATGTTTGAGACCTGATGAAATTGGTTCCCTGCCTGTTCCCTTAGCGCTGCCCCTTCTTGGTGTCGTTATTGATTGCCATGGAGCTCCCTGCAGATGGATGAGCCCTTTGGTATTTGGGCAGGAACAAATCTTTGGTGTAATCGAGTTGACCCATGTATCTGTTGCTTGGAGAACTGTCACCACTGCTCTTCAGGCTGTCGAGCCTCCTTTCTGCATCAATATGGCTGCAGGTCTTGGTGTGTCCCTGAACAGGGGACACCAGAGCTGGGCAAGTGTTTCACCACAGGATTCCCAGGGTTAAAAAGAGCCTGTGCAACCTTGGTACTCCTTGGAGCAAGGGCGTTGTGCTGCTCCTGCCAAAGGATTCCCCCAGGAGCATCTTAACTGCTAAGTACCTGCGATTTCCCCTTCCTTTGGAAAGACGCTGTCAAAACCTCCTGTGTCTTTTACTTCCAAAGGTGGTGACAGGTCTGGCCTTGCTGTTGGCTTCCTGGAGCAGTGTGGGCTGTGATTTGTACTGGGGACCCGTCCATTCCTGTGCACTGCTTCTCCAGTCCCTGCTTGGCTTTCAGCTTTCGTTAGCCCTGATTTGAATTTTTTAATTTTTATTTGTTTAGACCACAGAGTAAAATGGTTTAGTATCAACAGTCAGTTCCTAGAAGAGACTGCTAAAAATGAATTTGATGAGGATTTTCCTTCTGCAGTAATTTTCATCTTCCAGCAAATTAGAAACAGTTCAATAAATACGATGTTGACTCCTGCACCCGTATCGCCTCTGGCCAAAGTGCTCTGTTGGACAAGGGCAGGTGGCTTAAGGGAGTCCAAGTGTGAGTCAGTGATGTTGTAATATGCTCAGCTTTCTAAAAAAGGTTTGTCCAACTAGCATTTTTTCTACAGATCCACTTGATTGCAAGGATTCAATGTGATTGTTATGAAAGATGATTAATGAGCAAGAGGGTTTATAATCCTCAAGGTCACTGCATTTTCTTTCTTCAGAAAGCACACAGGAGGCATTTCTCCTTTCTGAAATATTTTCAAGTATTCTGACTTGCTGAAAATCGAACTAAAGCCTAGAGGCTTTCTTTGCCAGCTGATTTTGAAGCTACAGATGCAAGTTTCTTTGAGGATTTCCTTTTTTAAAAAAGGTTAAATTCAGTAGCTGCAGATGCTCTGCTTTTAATCTTTTTTTTCTTGCTTTTAACAGATCAAGGAGTGCGCAGATGAACCAGTTGGTAAAGGCTTCTTGGTGTCGTGTTTGGTGGATCACAGGGGCAACATCACTGAATACCAGTGCCACCAGTACATCACGAAAATGACAGCCATTATCTTCAGCGATTATCGCTTGATCTGTGGCTTCATGGACGACTGCAAGGCTGACATCAATCTCCTGAAATGTGGCAGCATTCGACCTGGGGAAAAGGTATCCAGACAACATATAGATTGTCAGTAGGCTCGTGAAAGTCGTTCGCTTCAGGAGATTCACTTATAGGGAAGTAGTATTAGTGTCTTACTTGCAACTGAGAGCATACAGGGTGTGTCTCCTCTGCCTGGGAAGGGCCATGTCCCGGTTCTGTCAGGGGCCTTTGTAATAAATATGCATTTCTTCCTCTCCAAGGGATTGCTGCACGGAGGTAACTTTCATTTGCCTCTCCAGGTGAGCTGGTAGGTAGGTGTCTTTTTGATCATGCTCTTGTCAAGCCTGACTCAATAGGATGAATCCAAAGATAGATTTCAGCAGACCTTTCACTGGGTTTACTTCACAGCCTGGTTGGCTCTGACACAGGAAGGTTACCAAGGTGCTGCGGCCTGTGCTTAGAACACTTCCTGCTTTCTCAGGATGCAGTTGACAGACCGGGTCAGCAGCTTTTATCTGTTCGCTTCCCTTTTCCCAAAAATGGTTGAAGGTATCACCTAGTGCCATGCTGTAGTAGTCCAGACTCACCAGTACTGTACTGGTTTTACTAAATCAATGTTCTTTGGCCATGTGAGACTTAAGCGGAGGTTGATGCAAAGAACAGCTTGTGGTGAGTAGATGTGGGCTTATTTTCAAGGCGCTTTCTTTCTCTGTCTGCTTCAGCACAGCTAATGCAGGCAGTGATTCCATAGTGCTGCTTTCACAGGAAGTTTTCATGTTTAGGGGTAAAGTTAAAATTAGCCTATCCATTTTTTTGAGTGGTGTTTTTTTTTTTACATTTTAACTCTTGATGCTCTCAAGAATTAGTCTTTTAAATCAGCTGTTAATGAGAAGGTGAAAAGATGCAGCAAAAGATAAGACAGTTTTAGTTTAAAAAACCCCAAGTTTTCTTACTTGTTTGAAATCTTAGCTCTGTGAGCAGCTTCACATCCATACTGTGTTAGATTGAAGTGCTAGTGTATTCCAGGAGCCTTAGCTGAACAGCAGAAAGCACCAAAATGAGTACTTGCTTGCAAGAACAAAAGCAGCCATAGAAGTGGGAAGAACTTGCAGGCACCACAGGTTTGGATTAGTAACTCCTAAAGTAAAGGTTCTCTTCTAATCCTGGCTTGAAGGACCTCATGAAACGAGAAGTTGCTTTTAGCAGTCAGTATAGAACCAGAAGTGTAATATGGGAGTCCTGGGTGTCAGGTCTACATTTCACCCGTGGCCTGACCAAATTAAATACTTAACGGTAGCCCCGAAGGCTCCAGTAGTGCTGAGCCTAAGCCTGATCTCAGCTGGTGGGAGTGACAGCAGTGCTGGCAGGTGTGTGTTCATGACTGGGTCACCCACCGTGCTGGTGGCAGAAGTGAAGATGGGTGAAGGATGAGGGTGTCACGAGGGGACTGAGGTCACAAGGCATTGGGAGAGGGAAAGGAACGCAACCTTTGTGTCACCAAGGTTCTGTGGGGTAGCCGAGAGTGTTGCTGACTGCCCTTCCGTGGGGATTAGTGCAGTTCAGGCATAGGCTCCACTTTCTTGGTACCTAACCCAGAATATTTTGCCTTGGTCTGTGAAAGCGTCACGGTCTGTCATATGATGGCTTTTGTTTTGCTGTCATCCTTGGCACTTAAAGCAATAGAAGTATTTTATACTGCTATGGAAACAGCTATAAATGGCTATGCAAGCACTTCTTTTGTTGGTGTTCTCTTCTACCCCTTTTCTGCTTTAGAGAAATCTCATCTAATTTACTCCCATCAGATGCTCGTTGGGTTTTATTTCTATACTGTAGCTTCTGAGAGTTGCCTGTAGAGAAGCTGGTCATTACCCTTTTGTGCGACTGAATGTAGCTGTGAATTTACTAAATAGGACCTGGGCACCCGAGGAGGAAGATGGGGGAGGAAATACATTTTTATTTTTTTGTGGAGATAAGCACTGCTGGATCACTGACTGCGTCTACATCAGGCTGCTACATTGCACTATGATACCTCCATCAGAGTAACCGGGGTAAACTGGCTTTTTTACCAGTAGAAGGCACGTCAGTAGGTACTCGGGAATTGCGTTGCTCTGCCAGTTAACCCTTTTCCTTGTTTTGGTTTAGCTTGCTTTCTATTCCCTAATCAAATTGTTTTCCCACTGGGTTTCTTGCTTCTGATGTGGTGTTCTCTGTGTTTTCCATGTTTCCTGTTGGTTTTCTCCTCTGTAAGAGCAAGAAAGTACAGCTTGCAAGTCTGGATCTGACTGTAGACTTCATTTTTCTGTATGCAGCAGAAAGGCTGTAGATGGGCCATTTGAAAACATTATTTTGCAGTGTGCCTGCATTGTGGGCTTGTTTTTTTCTTTTTTCTTACAGTTAGTGGAGAAATATTTAATAGTAGTTTCAGTCACTTTTCCAGTTGGTGGTTGTGCTTTATAGCGAATTTGATCTCCTGGTATTTAAAGCTCACTTTGTCTTAACACAGTGGGCTCTAATTTGAAGTTGAATTAGTAATTGCAGTGGAGCTTTTCTTCTTGAGCTGTCTAGCTTTGTTTAGCATAGCAGTGAACTACTGGGATTTAGCTAATCCAAGAGCTATCCCTGTAACCTTGATGTCCAGATAGCTTGGTGGAGTGCCAGATTAGGTCAGTGAATCTCCCAGACAGCATCAGGTGGGCACAGGAACATTAGCGGCACATGCACAAGAAGGTTTGTGAGTGTTTGGCGATAGGAGGAAAGAGCAGGACTGCATCTTTCAGGAGCTGGCTGTGTTGACTTGTCTGTGTTTCTGTTTCTGTTGAGTCTGATGTGGTTTAAAATTGCTCTGAGGGCAGCAGAGTAGACAGCACCATGAGATGATCTACCCAAATGTAAAAATGGTATTTGCAAAGCAATGCAATAAATTAGTCATTTCATGTCCTGCTGCTGAAGTGCAACAGTAAACATTCAGCATCCAGCATATGGAAATCCACGTTGACTAGCCTATTAAAAATAGGTTTAATTCCATATATAGTGTGACTCTGACCAGGAATCTCGACCCACGCTGCAAGAAACCAGGAAACTTCTGATTTTCCTGGCAGAAAAAGCTTTCCTTGTGGTGTTCTTGCTGGCTCAAAAGTGGAAGCTGCAGGAGAGTGAGAGGAATCTTGACCTGCCTTGCTTCCCAGCTACATCACCTAGGCTGGAGCAAAAAGCTGCCCAAGGAGCTTAAAATGACTGTTTTCAATCATTCATGTTTGCCAGCTCCTCAGTTATAATTACTGCCTGTGACTGACCACAAGGATTTGCGGAACAGCGCTTGTGTTTGGTGTGGTTATGGATAAAGAACAATTTTAACTTGTGTGGCAAACACTGCTAACAAGTGTTCCTGAGAGCCCTTTTAGGTTTGGTCCTAAAGGGACTCTTGATATATAATTTTAGTCCCTCAAAGATGCTGATATCTGGCCAGCATGTGGAGGTGGCCAGTTCCCAGTCAAAGAAGAGAGCAAACCAAAATACTGGGGTTTGGGGTGTGTGGGTTTTGAGGCTTTTTTTTGAAGGGGAAAGCTACTTTTAGCCCTGTTAAACTGATGGTCCTTCAGGGTTGTATGTATGACTTCAACTGGCCAGTTCAGCTTGAGCAGAATTAAGACAGGAATGGAAGGCTGCCTGCCTGAGGAGGGAGGTGTGTCAGGACAGAAAGATCTGGAAGAATTGTCACTTCGAATAGTCACGGTCACGATCTGTGGACACTGGTTTCTTACTGCAACAGCAATGGGTGGATCTCCTTGACAGAGCGAGCTGAAGGGGTAGCTCCTAAGTGGGTACTCTGATGCCAGGCTGATACGTGCACACTGTATGCTCCAGATAGGCTAAGTTTAGTAGTAATATCCTCTCACAGCAGAGCAGCATCAATTAAGGTGGTCCTTACAGGAAAAACCTGCAGAAGCCTTCAGAAGGCTTCTTGTTGATTAGAGGAATCAGAGGTATAGAAAGAGTAAGATTCCCTTTTTAAGCACTTAAGAACAACATAGGAAACAAAATGGAAATTGTCCTGCCTCTTCCAGGCTTTCAGACAAAGCCCAGGCTCTCCATTTATTGGCAGTTACTGGTTGTAGTCCAAAGGCATCTCCAGGCTTGCTGGACAGTGGACGTGCTGCACAGTATTGGACCAGAACAGCTTTGCCCGAGGCTTCGTCTCCTCTTGAACGCTTTGAATTATTTTTTTTTAGTCCCTTCGTGGAGGAATTGGCACCGAGAAGCCTGTGTTGGTCAGAGCTCCTTTGGGGCCTCTTTAGCATCACTGATGATCACCACCCAAACTGAAGGCTTGGAGGAACTGTGATTTTTCTCTCCCCCCAGTATGTTCTTAATGCCATGTTGTTGCCACGGTACGAAGTGAGCTACGTCAGATTAGAGATAATTTGGCTGTTTTGGTAAACTGCTCTGAGCAGTGTGACTAAGGAGTGATAATCTCATTAAGTGGCATTAAAACAAACCCAGAGCATTGGAGGGGAGGATTTCACGGTGACCATCAGCAGGGTGGTGATGTATAAAGTGTGTGGGTAGTACATATATTAACTGTTGCCTCCTCTGAATCTGAATGTAAATGCAGTTTAGGCTGAACTTGTGGAAGTCTGTGTAAACGGCTTGTTTGTGGATTAATTTCTGTGGTGGTTATCCAGAATCACAAATCACTTGATGTAGTAAGGGGTTTGTTACAGATGTTCTCTTGCTCTTCTCATGTAGGATGCCCACTCTCAAGGAGAGGTGGTGGCGTGCCTGGAAAAGGGCCTGGTAAAAGAGGCAGAGGAGACTGATCCTCGAATTCAGGTCTCTGATCAGTGTAAGAAGGCGATTCTTCGTGTAGCTGAGCTGTCCTCGGATGACTTCCACTTGGACCGGCACCTCTACTTCGCGTGCCGAGATGACAGAGAGCGGTTCTGTGAAAATGTGAGTAGCTTCCTCTCCTCTTCTGCAGTAATCCATTTAAAAAACCTCCTCAAACCACTGAGCGAGATCATGCAATACCAAAAACATGCCCCTTGTAGCTGTCATTTTGTAATAAATCCAGTGTTGAAGTCACTCTCCCAACAAACAATGTTATTTCCAGTGGGTAATGAACTGAATGGAACTGAATGACTAGATTATTTTTTTAATGCGATAAAGTTTAGAAGATTTTTACAGTATAGAAGCTATCACTGTCATTAACTTGACTATATTTCTAATTTAAAAAATAAGTCTCTGGGGGTGCAGGTTAGCCTGCTCGTTAAGCATTACAAGTCTTCTCTTTAATGGCAAATGTTACTGTTCTCTTTCACAGACTCAGGCTGGCGAAGGCAGAGTCTACAAGTGCCTCTTTAATCACAAGTTTGAAGAATCAATGAGTGAAAAGGTAGGTATCTGTCTTAACAAGACAAATCCTTAGTGCAGAAATCATCGGGTCATTCATCAGGCCAGGCTACATTATTCTTTTCCAGTGTTGAGGAAAATCCATCATGTACGTGGTCGGATAACTGACTGCTTGAACAGATGCTTTTGCTTTGATAGGCTTCTGTTTCCAGCTCTGTGCTGATGTCTTGAATTAATTGTGCTCAAGCCTTTGCAGTTAAGGATTTAAATGAAAGCTTTTTGGGTGGGTAATTTGGGAAGGCAGACGCAGAGCTCAAGTGGTAGCACTGTGATGGAGAGTTTAAAGTCTTTAAGTTGCACCATGCTGGGGTAAGCTGTGGATAAATGCTGTTGTCAGGTACAGATTAGAAGCAAAAGTCCCAAATGCCTCAGCACAGGAAGCTGTGTGCTTCACTTCTGTTCTCAAAGCTAAGAGTGGGTGACTATGAAGCAACAAATTCCTTGGGGAAGATGCACATTCAGTTTCTGACGTTTTCCTAAAGCTTTTCCTGAAGATGGGGTTTTCAGCAACAGTGAAGACATTCTGGAAAGCCAGTCCTGAAAACAGTTTGTGTTGGTGTAGGTGTTCTGGGAAGGCAGCGACACCTTCAGTGATTTTTGGAAGCAACATCGTAGTGTTTGGAAAGATATGGATTTAGGTGGTTTTGTTTAAACTGAGTTTGGTTGTACAGGGATGGTGGGGTGTTTCGTTGTGTTTTTGAAGGGTCTTTTCCAGGGTCAGCTGTCTAAGATATGGCTGAGAGGTTAGAGAAAGTTAGAGCAGATGACTTGGTAAGGAGACACTGGTGAGGAGTCTAGAGCACAAATCTTGTGAGAAGTGGCCGAGGGACCTGGGGATGTTCAGCCTGGAGAAAAGGAGGCTCAGGGGAGACCACCTGACTCTTGACAACTCCCTGACAGGAGGTTTGAGTCAGATGGGGTCGGGCTCTTCTCCAAAAGAACAAGCAACAGGACAAGACAAAATGGCCTCAACTTGCCCCAGGGGAGGTTTGGGTTGGACCTGAGGAACAATTTCTTCCCCGCAAGGGCTGTCAAGGGCTGTCCCAGGCTGCCTAGGGCAGTGGTGGAGTCCATATGATCCCTGGAGGGGTTTCAAAGCTGTGGTGCTGAGGGACATGGGTTAGTGGTGCCCTGGCAGTGCTGGGTTAACAGTTGGATTTGATCTTAAATGTCTCTTTCAACCAAAATGATTTTATGAGACAGTGGTGGATACTCTAAGGACACAGTTTGCATAGCAGGAGCAACACAGAGTCTAGTTCTTGCTCTTGAAGCTGCCAAAGATGGACTATCTGCAAAGTCACTAGTTCTGTAGAAGCTGTTACTCAGTAGAAAGTTCCTCCTTGATGATGCTATTGGCTGCTGCATACACATGTAGCTGACAGTAGCTGCCTAGTGGGTGTCTGTCTTGGTGTAACCCAAAACTGTTTGCCAGACTGGGTTTGCTGGCTGTATCTGACCTTCCCTTGCTTGGGGGGATGAGGCATCTGTGAGACTTCCATCTCCCTGACCTTTAAGTCTGTCTAGTCCCAAGGTGCCATTCATGGCACAGAGACATGAGCATGAAGAAGGGGTTTGGAGCATGTTGGAGTAGGGC
Organism: Chloroceryle aenea; assembly: GCA_013399075.1. Classification (NCBI taxonomy): domain Eukaryota; kingdom Metazoa; phylum Chordata; class Aves; order Coraciiformes; family Cerylidae; genus Chloroceryle; species Chloroceryle aenea. The sequence goes on along the minus strand of VWZY01009956.1, from coordinate 46,160 downwards.
TTTCCAGGTCCTGGAGTAGGATAGGAAGTGGGGGCGGGGGGTTAAATCCCTGATGTAAGGAAGGAGAGAGGGCTCTAGGGCTTTCTGTTACTACTTCTGAGATTGGTTTCCCCACCCAACACATGCCATGGTTTTCCTTTCTTCCTTTCAAATAGGCTGAGAATAGACAAATCTGCCTGAGCTATTCTGAATTTATCCATAGCTCTCGGGTTTAATTTTCATGTAATTTAAACCAAAAGCTATAAAGCATAGTAATGTTTTTATAGGCCCTGTTTTGGATGGAATTTAGAGGGTTGTTCTTACAGCTGCTTAGTTCAGGTTTGGCCACAGTGCAACCTCGTGAGCCCCACCAGTTGTGGAATACGGCTTGAAATTCCCATGGTGAGGCTGCTTTATCTGCTGTCATCTGTTCAGCGTGTTGCAGAACAAATCCAAAGAACACTCTACTTTGTAAATGCAACTGGAAGAAATTGTTTCTTGAGGGCATGGGGTGAGCATGTACCACAGCTGGGATAAATGTCAGCAACTGATCCTAGTCACAGAGAATGAGTCACGCTCTCAGCCGTAGCTATTCACAAAAAGCTGGATGAATGTGCAGTTTAAAGTGCTCTGCAGAGAGCTGCTGCCTTTAAAACCCTTGATCTGTTGACCTCAGTCTGCATTGTTAACTGTGGTTTCTATGAGACAAATGAAATTTAACTGAAGACCAGTTTAAGCTCATGCATTTTAAAGCAACAGTCACCTCAGCACAGGAGAGACAGGGACCTGTTGAAGCACAGCCAGAGGAGCCCCAGCAATGCTGGGAGGGCTGGAACCCCTCTGCTGGGAGGACAGGCTGGCAGAGTTGGGGGTACTCAGCTTGGAGAAGAGAAGGCTCCAGGGAGACCTTCTGGTGGCCTTTCAGGACTCAAAGGGGCCTGTCAGAAAGATGGGGACAGACTTTTGAGCAGGGCCTGTTGGGACAGGACAAGGGGTGATGGGTTCAAACTAACAGAGGGAGATTTAGACTGGAGAGAAGGCAGAAATGTTTTCCAGGGAGAGTGGTGAGAGCCTGGCCCAGGTTGCCCAGAGAGGTGGTGGCTGCCCCATCCCTGGCACCATTGTAGGTGAGGTTGGACCGGGCTCTGAGCAACCTGCTCTAGTTGCAGATGTCCCTGCTCCCTGCAGGGGTTTGGTCCAGTTGACATTTAAAGGTCCCTTCCTGCCCAAACCGTTCCATGATTCTATGATCTTTTGAAACACAACTTGAAAACTTCCCAGCATCAGGTCTAGCGCTCTGCCCCCAGTGCATGGAAGCTCATTCACCATCCCAGTGTGTTTCCCACAGTGTCGTGATGCGCTGACAACCCGCCAGAAGCTGATCGCCCAGGACTACAAAGTCAGTTACTCGCTGGCAAAGTCCTGCAAGAGCGATCTGAAGAAGTACCGCTGCAACGTGGAGAACCTTCCCCGGTCTCGGGAAGCCAGGCTTTCCTACCTGCTGATGTGCTTGGAGTCTGCTGTGCACAGAGGTGAGCAGAGTTGAATTAAGGGATGTGTAACTTGCTGGCACCTTGTATTTAAAAGCTTTTCTTAGACCTTCACCTTTGGTGTATTTAGTGTCCCCTTCTCCGAGTAACCTTTTCCAAACCTGAGTTCCAAGGCCAGTTTCCTTGTCCTAATGCTTTCATCACTGTTGTTCTGAAGATCAGAATAGCTGAGTAAACCTCTGATGCTGACTCCTGTTGTGTAAGCGAGAAATGTAAAATGCAAAATAGCAAATCCCACTTGGACAGATGATGTGTAATTGCAAATCCTTCTATTCACTGTGAATACAAGCAGCATTTTTTCTCCTCTATGTAGTAAGCATTAAATATGCTACTCAGTTAAAACACAGAGTAGGCAAATTGTTTATCATCACTTGGGGAAAGCCAGGGATACTTAATCCTCTTGTCAGTGATGTTCTTTACTTGCAGTTCAGTAGCTTTGGTAAACGCCTTAATTCCTCTAACTCTCACCTAGTTTTTCATACACAGCTATGAGAATAATCTTCTTGTACATTAAAGTGCAAGCTGAGGATGTCCTAATGCTAGTGGCTGTCCTGAAGGTGTGAAGGCCTGATACAGCAGGACCATGCTAAAGGCTGTTAAATTACCATGCCATGTAAACCAGGATGTTATAGCCTCTAGATCTGGACCTGGGAGTTGTTTGGTTCCCTCCTTGGCATGTTGCTGGGTGCAGGGCATTGTACTGCAGTCACTGCCCCTGGCACCATTGTAACTTGTTGCTTCCGACTGATGTGGAAGTGATGCATCCTGTTTGTGGAAAAGTTGTAGGTTGTTTTCTTTCCTTCTCCCAGCACTTGGGCAGCTGCTTTCCAAAATTACACTCAGAAAAATGCTATTCTGTTATTAGATTCTGCTCTCACAGTGGAACAGGTTCTGCAGCATGTGGCTCAGGCACAAAGCGTAGCCCAGGAGGAACGCCGATTATTCCACACACCTCCATGTGTCTGCATTGTACTGTCTGTGAGCCCCTGTGGGGGTGTAGGACCTCCCAGGCGTGGTGTGTTGCATACGTTTGAATGGGTTTGGCTGGGGAGAGCATGGCCAAAAAAAGCCAGCATGCTCCTTTTGGTTAAAAACCCAACCAAACTGTCTGCATAGGGACTGTAGGAAAGATGCCCCATCCCTGGCACCATTGCAGGGGAGGTTGGCCGGGGCTCTGAGCAACCTGCTCTAGCTGCAGATGTCCCTGCTCCCTGCAGGGGGGTTGCACTAGATGAGACTGAAAGGTCCCTTCTCACCCAAACCAGCCTGTGATTCTATGAAGCCTATAGCAGATCAAAGCATTTATTAAAGCTAGATTTCTGTGCCGCTACTGTGGTGCTCCCTATGTACTCTTGGTAATGTGTTCTGTTCTATTTTTTGGCCTCCTGAGCAAGTATGTGCTGTTACTTTAGAAAACCTTTTCCACAGAGGAAATGTTTCACCTGCTGTCCAGGCAAATTCCTACCCCAATTACATACCAAACTAATAAGTTACCAGAGGTGGCTTCCAAAAAAAACAACCAAAGAAGCCCTTGAGCATACAGGGAAAGGCTGACCTGGGCTGTAGAACTGCAGGTCCACAGCTTTCATCTGTGCTTCAAAACCAGCTCCTCTTAACATGAAATCCAAAATACAATTCTCCTAATCCTTCAGGAATCCTTTTTTTAATAAAACCATGTGTTGAATCCGTAGATCAGCTATTTTACAGGTTCAGTTAAATGACAGTAGCTGCCATACAGCGGGTTTAATCCCTATCATATCTGCCTCTAGCACATCTGTTGTGATCTGATGATGTCCAGAGCATGGACATCATCCCTCTTCCCCCACATAATGGTAGCAGGTCAAGAAGGGTAGCCCAGAGAGGTGATAGAAACCCCATCCCTAGAACTCATGCTAGGTGAGGTGGGCCAGGGGTCTGAGCAGCCTGCTCTAGCTGCAGATGTCCTTTTTCTCTGCAGGGCAATTGGACTAGATGAGCTTGAGAGGTCCCTTCCAACCCAAACCATTCCATGGTTCTGTGAAGGCCTTTCCTAAGCATTAATACCGAACCACATTGTCTTCTCTTGGCTCAGGTCGACAGGTGAGCAGCGAGTGCCAGGGTGAAATGCTGGATTATCGGCGCATGCTGATGGAAGACTTCTCCCTGAGCCCAGAAATCATCCTGAGCTGCCGCGGGGAGATCGAGCACCACTGCTCAGGCCTGCACCGGAAGGGTCGCACCCTGCACTGCCTGATGAAAGTCGTGCGGGGCGAGAAGGGGAACGTCGGGCTCAGCTGTCAGCAGGCAGTAAGATGCTTTCCTGTCACTTCCCTTCTGGGTGGCTCAGTTGGTAGCGGCACTGATTTGTCTGTTAAGGTTTTGCCTTGCTATGGAGGTTTTGCTGAAGGCAATCTGGCTCTGCTGGGTGTCAGTGGATGCTGGACACAGATCTGTAATTGCTGTGCTGTGAAGTTTAACTTGGTTTCTATCAGTGCATTAGTAATGTGATTTCCCTCTACCCCTCCAAAAAAATACCTTTTTCATTGTTTCACTCTTGATTTTGTGATGGGTCTCCAGTAGTTCTTCCCCAGCAGCTTTCAAAAGTCATGGAGTACAAGACATAGGGAAATTTGCTGGTGTGTTTTGTTTTTTTTTTAAATTTTGACACATTCCCTCTCTCCATTTTCTCCCCCTCTTCTCTGTCCTCGGAAATGCACTGAATCTTCTTGAATCACTTTTCCACTCGGTTCTAATTTTGCTACTTTATTCATCTTAAACGATGGCAGTGGAACTTTGTGGCCAGGTAGGCACAACAATACTGCTGCATAGTGTCGTAGTTGCAGTCACAAATGTCCTTCTCCAAAATAGCTTTTTATAATGGGACAATTCTTTGGCCTTTTGTACTTAATACCCATTTTTAATGGCCCATGAGCCCAGAAAAGTGACACCAGTGCCAAGATTGTTTAGGGAGTATTAGTACTGATGTAGGCACTGGGGGATTTGTACTCTCTTGACCTCCTGCAGTACCCAGAACCACTCTAGTCCATTTTCAGTGTCAAGTTGCTTAAAGCCTGAGCCCAAAATATTGCTAGTTTGTGCATGTTATCAAAGATAAATTAATTTCTGTTAATTTTTTTTGATAATGCACAGAGTCTTCTAGTGATGAAGGTTATTTCTGTGTAAACATGAGGTGTACCGGTGCAGCAGCTGTACAGTTTGAGTCAGTCCTGCAGTGAGCTGCAGTGCATGACTTATGCTTTGCAACATTTGTGTGGAAAAACCCAGTGCTTGTTTCTGGTTAAATGTTAAATGGAATTTGCTGCCTCAGAACTTGATTATTTACAAATTGTCAGAAGATCAGTTCATCTTGAGAATAACTTCCAGATCATGAAGCGCACGTTCAGAACAAGTCATAAATCAAGGCAGGAGATCCGCAAAAGTGATAGGAGATTTCAGACTTTTGGAGACAAAGAACATCTGTAGAAATCTGTAGAGGTCTTTTCAGTTCTCTCATACTTAAGCTACTGTTTTATTTTCATACAGTAAGTTGATGTAACAGTGGGAGTTGTCCATGGCTCCTCTTCAAGTTAAACGACCTGTCTTCTGTTCTCTGTGCAAAAGGCAGCAGGAGCAAATTCAGTGTTGGTTTTATAAAATATGTTGTTCATATTTTTATGGGCAAAAGGAAATGGATGATTGTGAGAATAAAAAACCTTAGCGATGTTTTGGGTTCCTGATGACTGGCACGGTGCTGTTACCGAGCTGCCTACAGCTTAATCATGGAATCGTTTTGGCTGAAAGAGACCTTTTAAGATCATGGGAGTCCAACCACTCACCCAGCACCAGCAGGGCCCACTAACCCATGTCCCTCAGCACCATATCCCCACAGCTTTGAAACCGCTGCAGCAATGGGGACTCCACCACGGGCCTGGGCAGTCTGGCCCAGGCTCCACATGGCTTCAGCCTGAGTCCAGATAGACTGAAGCTGGCTAACACTGTTTCTTGCTTTCTGATGTCCTTGGGCAGTTCTTGTATCTGCACCATATTCCTGAAAATCTCAGGATGACCTTTGTGGCTGCAGATGGCAGAACTGCAGGTCTGTGGTAAAACTGCCTTTTCACCAGCAGAGAAAGCAAAACCACGTGGTTGCTTTGGGGTTGTCCCAACAGAGGTGCTGCAGTGATTTGGGCCCACGTCCAGACGTTGCCTTTCTTATGCAGTCAAAAAGCCGTGTGTCTGCCATTTCAGTAGTGTCATTAGGTAATGCTGGTACAGCACTTGGATTTCTTGCCTAGCTCAAAGTGGGGCTTGTCCTGGAATTCTTCTTTGTAAAAGCTGTACAACCAGACATGCTTGCCTAGATGGTTTGCTTGAGGAAATTGGAATGTGAAACACCTAATTGAGATCCGGTCTCACCATCCTGTCTGTCAGGGTTTGCTCTGATTCCACCTGCCTTATGAAAGGAAGATGTTTGCACGTCTGCCAAAACCAACCTAAAGAATCCCCAAACAACAAAATATAACCCAAGAACTGCTGTTCTTTTCCTGCAGGAGCAACTGCTCATATCCTTCTCTGTGCACAGAACACGAGTGATTCTTTGTACTCTGAAACTGAAATGCCTTTTCAAACCCCAGTTCTTCAGCTGAGGGATTTAATTTCTTGTGAGATACCAGAATGATCTTGCATATGAGAGTGTGTTGAGCAAGAGGTGTGCCTAGACACAAACATCTAAGAACTCAGTCTTGGTTTCAATCAGCAAACTTGTTAAAATACCCAGGTTCTGTAAAGGATGGAGGAATGAAGACTTTCTCTCTAACATAAATGGATGGGTCTGCAGTGGTGTAGGTCACCAGACAGCATATCTGTGTATCCCTTAATTGTGAGAATCAGCCCATAACAGGTTTACAGCTGTACTGGCAGTGCCCAGCCCCTGTTGTGTCACTTACTGGAAGTAATATTTTATACTGGAGCGGATGGCAAACTGTTTGTTCAAATATGTGGCTTTGATGTTGCTCTGGACCCATCTTTTTCTCCTGCGCAGATCCTTGAGCATGTAAAACTCTAAGCAAGTATTTCTGCTTCCAGGTTCTAATACAGATATTAAATTGACAGTTAATTGTCCACATCAGGATAAAAGTTCAGAGGATTATAAAGTTTATCCAGCTGCTTTTCAGCTGTGAGAGTTGGTTGTGGGAGGGAGAAACATCCTGTAGACCCTTCACTGGTGCCAAATTCTTCCCTTTGCCCCTGCATTCAGGGCAGTTGGCTCACTGCTGCATGTCCTGCACGTGGTGGAGGGTTGGAACTGGGAGTCTGGCCATAGTGCCCAAAACAGGGCAGAGAGACTGGCAGGGTACTGGTGCTTCTGAGCTGTGATTTCCAGGCTGCTTTGACCTCTTCCACTTGATAGCNTGCAGGGGAGTTGGACCAGATGAGCTTTGAAGGTCCCTTACCAACCCAAAGCAGCCTGTGATTCTTTATGAGTCTGACAGAGGCCAAATAGCAGCCAATACAGGCTCCACTTTGTAAAAGGGAGCTGCACCTTCATGGTCAGAAGCTGTATGTCCTTTACAAACTACATTTCCCCCAACTGTCTTAACATAATACCTCTAATCTCTTCAATATAAGATGATTCTTTTTTAAAATATTATATTTTAGTGAAAATATCACAAGAATTTTGGACCCAGCAGCTTGTCCCTGCTCCCCCATACTCTTCCAAGCTCACTGCATCCTTTAAGAGCTGAGTCTGGACTTGAGTTACTTTGGCCATGAGCAAGTCATAGGAAATCCCCTGTTCCTCCCAGACATTCTCTGTCTCTCCTTTAAATTACAAGCTTCTGAGTGGATAAATAACCCTGACTTGGATTTTTTTCTAGTTCTGATGTTTTTTTTTTCTTCTCAGTGTTTTGTGATGTTAGGGCTTTGCCCCTGAAAGTTGCTGTTTAGGTACAGACTCTGAAAGGTGGAAGATAAAACTGTAACTGTGCTTTTGATTTAGTTGGGCTGGGGGCCAGTGACAAAAATCACTAAGTAAGTGTCAAGCTGTTAACAGCTTAGAGCATTTGATGTCAGTGTTCAGTTGCCTTCTAAGCTAGCTTGCTTTGGTTTTCTCCTCCAAATTTGACAGCTAAAAATGTTTGCCTTTCAAATTATGACACCAGTCTGCCCTGTGTCAGTCTTTGGGAATTCACAGCTTGGTGGGAAATTTAGTGGTTCATGGGGATCTTGGGCTGAGTGCTGGCCCAGAGAGCTCCTGTTCTCCCCAAAGCTACAGATGAAGTGAGATGATGAGATTTACCCAAACTCCTTTCCCCTGTCCCAGCAGATGCCTCCCAAGTTCATGTTTGGATGTCATGGGCCGTATGAAGACGACCCATCTGAATCTGCTTTTGCAGCTTGGTGCTGTCAATGCTAAATGATGATTCCTTATAATAAGAGACAGTTTTGGTTGTTTTTTTTTGAAGCTTTAATCAGAAAAGCTGGTCACAAGAAGCCAAGACTTGCTGAAACTTCATATTGTATTTATCTCTGGCAAGTTGGAATTATTTAGAAGTCCTCAAAGGAGTGTGGGGATATCCCAGCTCAGAAGTTGGCACGCCTGGTCTGTGAAGTCTTTGGACAGTTTTTGTTTTCATCTTTCACTTACACGATGGCTTCTCTCGCGTAGATGGAAACTGATGCCCTGCTTTCGTTATATAGATGTGTATCTATTCTATATCTTTTAATTATATCTATTTTATCTTTTCTATATTAAAATCATGTCATATAGACCAAATTGTGGTTACTTTGACTTGCAAAAGCTTGAGTGGACATCCCTGAGGAAATGATTTCATGGGCCAGCAGAACGGGACATTTTAATCCTCTATTTCAATTAAACTTTTATGTTCTCTCCAGGCAATTCAAAAACGTTTTCAAGCTCTGTTTGTGGTCAGGCCTGTACAGCTTTAAAAATTGTTTCAGCTTTGTAAGCACTCTCATTTTGATCATTCTAATTTGTTCTTCTGTCCACAATTTCTTTCTTCCAGCTGCAAACACTGATTCAAGAAACGGACCCGGGCGCCGATTACCGCATCGACCGGGCGCTGAACGAGGCGTGCGAGTCGGTGATCCAGACCGCCTGCAAGCACATACGCTCGGGGGACCCCATGTAGGTGCCTCTGGGGTACTGCTGGGCTTTCTTTCTCTTGGGCATCCACCAAGGTTGCGTGGCTGACTGGTAGAGATACTAAAACCCATCTGGAAATTACAGGCTCCAAAGTATCAGTTCATACAGGACGTGGGAGCTGAGCTCTGCCGTTGTTCTTGCTGTATTAGCAGGCTGGTGTTTTTGTAATAGGGCTGGTTTAGCACTGGTGGAGGATGTCCTATCTCAGAAGCTTAGATTAAATTTGTAATAGTTGATGTGCTTTCTTCTCTCACTATGCAAGTCTTTTGCAATATCACAAAGAAAAGTAACAAGCCTTAAAAGCCAGTTCAGCGAACAGGTACTGTGGAGAGAAACATCTCCTTTATCTTCAGGTCTAATAGAAGTGGTCTCCTGACCCTGATAATTTTTTTTATTTTTATTTTTTTATAAAATATTCCTATAATTTTGTTGTTTATCAGACCTCCTGTGATGACTAGAACAATGACATTTAATTGGGTACAAACGTGATATACAGTTGGGTTTTGATGCAGTCTTTCTGAAGAATCTTTGTTCTGTTTGAACATCTTACCAGTCTTCTCAGTGAACCACAGATTTGGCAACACCAGCTGTTACAAGGAAGCTCAGCAGGATTGTAAGTGTCCATTGCTTAACTTTTTTTTCCCTTTCTTATATTTACAGGATTCTGTCTTGCCTGATGGAGCACTTGTATACCGAGAAGATGGTAGAGGACTGTGAGCATAGGCTCCTGGAGCTCCAGTATTTTATATCTCGTGATTGGAAGTGAGTGCTGTAAAACAAGATTTATCTGCACCTGGTGCTTGTATTTCATGTTTGGATGCATTAGCAGGTCCTTGTAAAACAGTACAGTGTACGTTTGTTCAAACGAGGCTTTATAAGCATGCCAGGTCTGCCAGGCATTAATGCCTGTCTAGAACAGTAGAAGCAAATGCTGCTTAGAAAAAGTGTGGTGCCCACTTCAATCAGGTAGTCACTTAGAAATGATGCAACCCTAAAAAGTATCTCCCAAGTTTGAGCTCTGAAATTCAATGTGTCTTGAATTAAAAGAATTCTCTAGCCATACAGAAGTTGAACGTCACTTTCTGTGCAGGTGGCAGCTGGTTTTACCTCCTCTGAATGCAACAATATGGGAGTTAATAAAACCAAGCTGCTAAGTATAACAAAGAGCCTCTGTGTGGGAGACTCCCTGCTTCCTTTTCCCTTTTCTGCTTTTTTTTTTTTTTTTCTTCTTCTTCTCCTCCAAATTCTCTAGGTGTGGTTACAGCCTGTAGAGCAGCTCTAATTCCCTTTGGAGCACTGATTTCCCAGCTTGTTCATCCAAAGATAGCAGTGCTTTGGCTTAAATATGTACAGAACCCCTGTGTCTGTGTGAGTTAAGATGAGAGTATAAATTTGATAAACATGACCAGTGAGGGAAAAACAAGCAGCTGGCATTGCCAGCAGTTGAGAGCTGACATGCTCAGTGAACTTGCTGCTGCTTTGAAAATACCTCCGGCTTTGTGGCTGTTTATTTAGTCATCTCAATAACTGCCTCCATATGTGGACAAGAAGACGTTTTTCTTTCCCTCCTCTTTCCCTTCATTGCTGGTTCTCCTGCCTGTGCCATGTTTCCCACAGGTAATTCATTGCTTGAGACAAACTGAGGTGGTTGGAAGAAGGGAGACCAAGTATTTGCATTTTGCTGGAAGTAAAGATAATTGTAATTCATATTGTGGGCTGGGAAGCAGTAGCTCATATTTCTTACTTAACCACTGCTTCCGAGGACTGGCTTATAAAAACTCTTAGATTGATTGTGTACCTAGCACAGAGGCACAGAGTAAAAATGGTTTTCTTACTGCTTTTATCTATATAATCGTGTCTGCTGATGTCACTTGATGCTTGCCTTCTAAAGTGTTGTAGAAATCTAAAGTTTCCTTTTTGGAAAGTTGGCAACATCTCACTTAAGCTTTAATATCATTAGACATCATCTGAAGCAATCTGCACTTGGAATTTTCTCCTATGCAAAAGCAAGGGATGCTGAGTCTTCAGTAAGCTCAAACCCAGAGCAGACAATAATTAATTGAGCTCAGAGTTATAAAAAATCTAATATCAAAATGGCATCAGTACAAAGTACAGGTAAGTCATTACACAAGAGAAACAAGGTATGGACGTGTCTTTCTGCTACTTCAGGACATCAAATTGATGATTTCTTTCCCCGTGTGTCAGCGTTTGGCTGGCATCCTGCAGAAGAGATGGGGAGAAGTGTTGAAGATTTGATCTCTAACTAAAGATCTTGGTGTATTTTTGCAAGATTAGGGACTTGATTCCAACTTGAGCGACAAGCATTTTGCCACCTGTTGGTTCAGGTGGTCAGACACTGCTACTGAATGATGGGGTGGTGTAGGAAACTTGGACTTTTCCCTCAAAAGCATTTCAGCATATGAAAACTGGGAATGGTTTGAATAAAGCGCCACTGGTAACTCTTCTGTTGGCAGATTGGATACGGTCCTTTACCGCAAGTGTCAGGGAGATGCCTCCCGCCTCTGCCATACCCATGGCTGGAATGAAACCAGTGAGCTGATGCCTCCAGGGGCTGTTTTCTCCTGCCTGTACAGGCACGCGTACCGCACAGAGGAGCAGGGAAGGAGGGTAAGCGCTCCACTGCAGCTTTTGGAAGTTGAAAGCACTGTGTTAAAACATTAAGAAAGTTACATAGAAGGTATGTAGGTGGTACTTGCACTGCCTTGGATGCTCATCTCCTCTTCAGGTGCGCCTTGAAGGTCTGTGGTGTTCTGGTGAGGCAAAATAGCCACATCAAGATGTGACGAGGGGAGCTGACAGCAACATATCTGTGTCTGTTTGGATACAGTGCAAGTCCTCTCCCGTGTCTTTCCAGAGAGGAATGTAGCTCCTTGTAGATAGCTAGCATAGCTGTGAAATTAGTTTTATGCAGAAGGGAGTTCCAAGCCCAGCTTTCCTAGGCTGTTTCTAATTAAATTTTGATTTGAGTACAACTTCAGAGTATACTCCATTAAATTCTTCCTATTAATGTCAAACACCCTTGCTATTCTTTGGAGCATAGTGCCCTGGTAAATGTGTTTATGCTGTCTTTGAAGAAGACAGTAGGGCTGTGACTTGCTGCCCTGCAGGCTGGAGATCCACCATAATCCCATTTGTTTGGTTCCGAGCTACTCTTTTCATGTTTGCTGCCCTCTCCTGCCTTTATCAAGGCACTCCCTCGAAAGCAGCTGGGTACTCGGTTCCGTTTCTTGTGGTGCTGTAGCGTACACAGCCCTTAGGAGGTGGTGGCTTTACACGATGGCCTGGCTTAAAAATTAGTTTCAGCTTGATTTAAAAGGTCTTTTGTGGCAGAGGTCAAGTATTGATTGAAAGCTGCTCTCTTTTTGGAATAATTTCTTTTTAATTCAGTTTCTTAGTCTGCTGAGTTGAGACTTTTTAATTCCATTTTATATTAGTGCTGACTAAAGAAATCAATACCCACCCTTCAAATAATCTATTGGAGAGAGAATAGGCTTTTAACTGTATTTTTCTTGTGCAAAGTAGGCTAAGGAAGCAGCTGCCGTTTTGAAACATAGCCTTGGAAAGCAAAATCATTAGAGGCTAGATCTGTTTGGTTTGGGTTTCTTTTTTTCCAGCGCTGTCCACGAAATGCTGGGTAACTTCCAGTGGTTTGGATTTTCAAACATACGAAGTTTTAAGCTACGACTGGTGCATGACAAACACCACAGCAGTCACCCTTGGTTTTCCACTATTTATTTCTTCCTCAGCCTGGCAAATGCTGGCTCTGGTGTGCTGTGGGCATCACCAAGAAGTTACAGCTGGACTGTGTTGTCTCACTCTGGTCTTCCCTTTGGTGTTGAGGGCATAAGCTGTTTCGAGTTTCTTCTGCAGCAGCAGGCTGTAGCATTTTGTGAAGGAGGCAGGGCAGCACTTTGTACTGCTTGTAGTGGCCCCAGCAGGTGCATGCTGAGCTATTACAGGATGACTGCTGTGCATTCTGGGATTGCTGGTGGCATTCGTGGTCCCTCTCAGTACCTTACCTGATAGCATCTTGTTTGCACTGGCTGGACTGAGAGCGCATCTGCTGCTGCTCTGAGTGACCCTGCTGCAGCAGTGGGGTTGGGTGAGATGATCTCCAGAGGTCCCTTCCAGCCCTCACCGTGCTGTGATTCTGTAAATGCTGTTTGCAGCTATCACGAGAGTGCAGAGCAGAGGTGCAGAGGATCCTCCATCAGCGTGCCATGGATGTGAAGCTGGACCCAGCCCTGCAGGACAAGTGCATGATTGACTTGGGGAAGTGGTGCAGCGAGAAAACTGAGACGGGGCAGGTACTGTGTGCAAAGCTGGAGGGGAGGTGAGGGGGAAGGGAATAAAGGGACATGTTATTGTTAGCTGTGTCTCTGTAGCTGGGAATATATTAAAATGAGTGTAGTTTGGTACATAATTGCACTAGACTGAGACGGCATTGATAGGAAGGAGCTTTGTACCTACTGCCTGTCTTCAGTAAATTCAGATGCATAGTGCAAGGAGGAAGGGGTAGTTACCAAGAAGGACTTGAATGAAGCAGTCCCACCCTGCCTCTTTTGTCACATTCTGTTACAAGCTTGACATTTCCCATGTAAACTTTATCCCGTTTCCATTTGGCAAAGAGCGACATGCTTCCTGTGTTTATATAGAACTGAAACAACATCTGCTGCTACTTAGCAAAGGTTCAACAAATAGTTTCATGTTGAGTGGCCTGGCCCTGGCAGAGCTGTTGGGAAGGAGCTGTTCCCCAGCAGATGCAGCACAGCGTACACCATTGCCTTTTTGAAGTGCCCATCTTAGGTTGTAGCTCGGGCAATCAACCTCTGGTTAAGGTTATGTGAAGTTAAATGGGATATTCCAGAAGTGAAAGCACAATATGCAGCTTCTGAGAACAAGCAGCAACATCCTAGACCAACATTCTCCATTACCACTATGCATTATCAGCTCTGAGAGTGCCAGTAGACGAGTAGGCTTGTGAAATTTGGGACACTGAGGAAAGGGGTAATGCTACATTTATTACAGTATTTCAAGCCCAAGCTTTCAAATTGGCATCTTGGATCACACGCTAAAGTGTCTCAATTTTTGTAGGAGCTGGAGTGCCTTCAGGACCACCTTGATGACTTGGTGTCTGATTGCAGAGACATAGTGGGAAACCTCACTGAGCTGGAGTCTGAGGTGAGTGGTTTTTAGCCCTGGGATCAAGGGAATAGTTAGGCATGTCATTGTGATAGTGATGGGAAAAGTGTGAGAGTAGCTGCAGAAATGCAGCTCCCTGGGATCAGGCAGACACCATCCATTCTACCCTGTACAATATAAGTGTTCATGTGGAGTTCTTGAAAAGAATTGAAAAACATTTCAGGATTTTAGGCTGGTGATGATGTTTCTCCTGCTTAAAATCGATTATGCGACTGAAGCTACTGATTTCTTGCACAGCTGACACAATTACTTTTAGTACGAGTCAAGAAATGACACGGGACTTCATTTTCTGGGCTTGCTTGCAAGTCTTTTGGAGTACCATATTGCAACTTCCCTTCTCCTGCCCCCAAAATTTTGCAAGTAGTAACTGCCAAATGCAGCACTGGAGTTTTCAGTGAGGTCAGCAGCTTTACTTATTTTATAAAGTTGCATATTTGACTCTCTTTCCCCAAACTGTTCCCTGTATCTCTTAAAATGTATATTGTGCCCTGGGGAAACTTCCTTCTGGTGACTAGAAAATGGTTTGCTCAGAACTGTCATTAATCTTTAACTCCTGCCTAGGTATAAGGTGATTTCTAGTGCTATAGCTTCCAGCTGGGAGAAGGGCTGAATTATCCATATGGAGTCTCTGTGGAGAGCTGGCTCTTCCCTTAAGCTTTAAGGCTTGTTGTGCATTTGCCATGCTGTTGGCAGGAGCAAATGTTGGGATTTCCATAACTGAAGGGCAGTGCTGTCTGGATTGCATCTTTCAGAGCCCTGTAACTGGTTTGAGTGTGAATTGCTATCACAGGAGTTTTCAGAGCTTTTTCTCTTGTCCATTTGCTGTGAAAATGAAATATTGCCTGTTTTCTGCAGGACATTCAAATTGAAGCCTTGCTGATGAGAGCGTGTGAGCCCATTATCCAGACCTTCTGTCATGTGAGTGCTTCATAATGGGGTGAATATCTTGGTGGGGTGGGGTGGAACACACTGTGAGCAAGGTTAGAAGGTTTTAGTTCTTGGTGTACTTGCTACACTTCAAAAGTAAAATCAGAGGCAAGACTTAGAAAAGTCTAATTAAAAAAAAAGCTTAAACCAAAAATTCCAAGTTCTTTCTAGGACTACTTCTGTTGTCAGAACCGTAGAACAAAACCTTTAAAGATGAAAAATGCCCTGCAATTAGTAAAATAACTTTTTAGAGGATTAAAACCTCAACTTTTCCTTCCCCCTTGCTGGCAAGCAGTGTGTCTGGCCACTCCATTATGTGCAGCTGCTCAGCATTGCTGAAATAACTTCTTGCATTGCTCTGGGTTTGAGTAGTTACACAGCAATGAAGGCACCTAACTGTCATACTTCATGTAAGCATCGAGTCTCTTCAGCATGTTCTCCTGAGCCTAGAGTGTGCCTGAGATGAGCTGGATTATATTACAAATACTTTTGTTGTACAACCCTCGGGTGGTCAGTTAATGCTGAGTGTAAGATCACAGTAGAGTGGGAGTGTAAATTCCACTACTTCCTGGTCACAGTGGGATGAAGGAAAACAAAAATTGTGACTTGCACATTTTTAGCCCTTTCCTCTCTTCTTCAGGAGGTTGCAGATAATCAGATTGACTCTGGGGACCTGATGGAGTGTCTAATACAGAACAAACACCAGAAGGAAATGAATGAAAAATGTGCAATTGGAGTTACTCATTTCCAGCTGGTAAGCGGCACTTTTCTCCTCTATCAGTGGAAGCCTCTTCTGTTCGGTGTTGACAGGAATTAGCTAATTATGAAATCCCTCCTCCTTCAAGACTGATTTTCCACTGTATTTAAAGTGATCTTGTGAATGAAGACAGTTGTGCTTGCATGTCTGGTCAGAAATGGTTGCTTGTGGAAAGGATTTATATTCAGGACCTTCTTCCTTCCTGGAGTATGGTGAACAGGGTCCCAGCTTCTTCAGCAGCACAGCCTTTGCTGCTGCCTTATCAAACCATTTGCTGATTGTATGATTCAAAAAGTGTTCTTTTGGGCAGCACTTGGGTTTTCCTCTAGGTGATCAAAATGTTCTTTTTGTTTTGTTTTCGTTTTTTTCCTCTTCCAGGTTCAGATGAAAGATTTTAGGTTCTCGTACAAGTTTAAAATGGCTTGCAAGGAGGATGTGCTGAAACTTTGCCCTAACATCAAAAAAAAGTATGTAGAGCCTGATCAAGCAGCAATCTAATCATATAAATATGTAATAAAGTTACAGGCTATTTCCCACTAGGACAGAAAACGGTGGACTCCCTTGGAAGGCAAATTGTTGTGTGTGTTTTCCGTTAGTGACTACATTGCCTGCCTCTTTAAAATGACTTCTGCTTTACTCTTGTGTACAAGCCTGTCCTCTTTATTCTTCTTGCTCTGAAAATAGCTAATTATAACAATTAGTGGACTGAATGTCCCAGGATGTTTTTATATCCTTGCTAGATTCATTGTCTCAGATGCAGGCTACCGTTGTTCCAGTTGCTGATCTGGGAAGGGAAAATATCCCACTTGTTTTAGCTGGTGTATTCATTTCAGTAGAAGGAGGCTTTTAATGGCCTGCTGCAATGATGTAAGGCTAAATTACACACAAGGTCAATCCTGTTTGGGGATAGCAAGACTATTTGCATTTTATGATATAAATGCCCTTCCTATAATGCAAAAGGATTGCTCTCAATGTCATGTAGGTGTTCACCTTCATCTCTTTCTGAAATTACGTGAAGTTTTTCCTCAAGCACTCAGATGGTTTGAGAGCAGAGGCCTTGCTGGGCAGGGGTGTGGTGGGATTTTGAGTATCTTCCTGTCTGTTCATTTAGACTCTGCTTAGATAGCACCAGATTTAGGTTTTAATTGTGCTCAAGCTCTTCTACATAAAGCTGTACCAGGCTAGAAGCAAGCACAGATAGAGGACTTTTTGTTGTGTTTGGATTCTGGGGGTAGCATCTCTGCTGTGGTGATCCAACACCAATCCTGGCTGGTCTGAGTGAAGGGTATGCAGGTAAAAGCTGTTTTCTTTTCTGCAGGGTGGACGTAGTGATCTGTCTGAGCACAACCGTGCGCAATGATACTTTGCAGGATGCCAAGGAGCACAGGGTCTCTCTGAAGTGCCGCAAGCAGCTGCGTGTCGAGGAGCTAGAGATGGTAAACATGCCTGGAACTCTTGATCTGCCCGCTCTTCTAGCGAGGCCCTTTTAATAAAGCTTCCTTCTTTGTCCACCCTGGATAAAAAAAGAAGCTCATTTTTAAGATGTATCTAATTTATTTTTTCCCCTCTTCTTGCAACATGAGGCTCAATTGCCCTTCACGGTGAAAGTCACGATTGTCTGCTTTAATGTCTTAAATACAGTCTCGTGAAGGCCAAGGCAAGCTAAATGGTCGTTGGACTTTCAGATAGAAGTGATTATGTTGAGTGTTAGAAAGCAACGTGCTACACATGCTGATGTCCTTAAAGTCCTCTTGGAGAGAATAAAAGCTTCATTTTACAGGCTGAGGAAACAAGCACGGATGAAGCAACTCGACTCCAGCTGCTCTGAGTTGCTCAGTGGATAAATAGGAGTAGTGTTTGTTGTGGTAGGCAAGGCTGCCTCTCAGCTTCCTGCCGCAGCACTTGCAGCAATAAACTCTTAAGGTCTTTGTCCAGTTGATAACGTTTGAGTGTTAAAGCTTCACCTTAAGTAGGCCTGTATGAGAAGAGGCAGCGCTTTTGCCTCTGTGTGGAAGAATTTATACACTTGACATCAATAAAAGCAGGAAACTTCATTCGCATCCTCCAGGTCACCCAGTAGATGGGTGGCTCCCTGTGAAAGCTGAAAGACACATTAAAAGATTTTAGTTGTCTTTGCTGTTTGCGTTGATGTGCTTTTAGGAGGAGCAGTGGAAATAACTTGGCAGCTCTAAAACTTCATTTAAACCCTTTCTTCAGTGCAAAAAGGCAACTGATCTGCTGCATGGATTTGCAAAATTAATGTCCTACTAACACCACTTCTCACATCCAAGACCCTTAAACAAACCAATCTGCCTGTTGTGAGAGTTGTTTGCTTAGCAAAGTACAATAGTCCGCAGAGTCCTCCTTAGAAGTTCATATTGTAATTTTTCCTGCAGACTGAGGATATCAGACTTGAACCAGAACTGTATGAGGCTTGTAAAAGTGACATCAAGAATTACTGCCAAAACGTGCCCTATGGTAATGCTCAGGTAATGGATTTTATTCATAATTTACGACTTAATTTCTACTTTCATTTCAGCAAACTTTTGAAGAACACTTTTTTGCCCCTGTGAGTGCAGCTTTAGATTTTCATTTTGATATCCCTGAAGTCTTTCAGCAGTATTCTGGAATGTTAAATATTTATATTATTCCCCTGCCCTGGTTCACAAGCAATAATACTGGGTGAATGCAAAGCTGAGAGCACTTCATTCTTCAGTTAATGCTACTAGCAACTGGTTACTGCAAACATTGCTGAAGATTTCTTAGGCATAATGTCTGCAAGATGAGGTTTGGGGTTTGGAGTAAGTCCCGGTGACCCCCTTGATCCCATTAAACCTTTGTAAAGAAAAGATGAGCTTAAAAATAAACATTACCATGAGTTTTGATAAAAATGAGGCATTGGGACCTTCCTTGCACAAATCAGGTGAAAACAGTCATCAGGGGAATGCAGAGCTGTGTGTTCTGAGCAGTACATGACAGTTGTATCAGCAGTGTGTCCGTTAACAGTCTAATGCTGTGCTGTAGATTATTGAATGCCTGAAGGAAATCAAGAAGCAGTTGAGTACCCGGTGCCACCAGAAGGTGTTTAAACTGCAGGAGACGGAGATGATGGATCCAGAACTGGACTACACACTTATGAGAGTCTGCAAGCAGATGATCAAGGTAATGGTGACGTGCTGATTTAAGAGGGTATGGTTAGGATATGAGAGCTCTATTTCTATTGTACATCCCCTAAAGGCTTGTTAGAAGACTGCTGTGTTGTTTCAGAAGTACCCCAACTATGTTGTGGCTGAAGCAGAACATCTTGAGAACTTACTGCTTGCTAGTTCAAACTCAGGCTTTTATTAAAAGCCCTGTAATCTCACCAAAACGGTGAGGATTGGAAGATGCTACAGTCTTATCTTAGACCTTTAAATTAGTTTTGAACAAAAGAAATTAGTACCTTGGTCTGATTTTTGTGTAAGCTGGTTGACTCAATATCTAGTTCAATGAAGAATGAGAACAGACAATAAAGGCAAATTGGTTTTGATGCTGCCGACACAAGCTGGAGCCTACAAGCCAGTCCAGACCCTACAGATTAGTGTTCCCTCCATAAGCAGAGATACTTGTGCCCATAGTCACCACCAGCCTTCTTAACAGGAGGCGTTGGGGCTGGGGAGTGTGTCTGGGTGGGGCTGATGGTTATTCTCTTCCTTTAATATAATTGGGGTGGGTTTTTTTCAAGTGCTTAGCTATGACACTTGTGGGGTTTTGCCTTTTTTTTTTTCTTTTGTAGCGGTTTTGTCCCGAGGCAGACTCAAAAAATATGTTGCAGTGTTTGAAACAGAACAAGAACAGTGAAGTGATGGATCCTAAATGCAAACAAATGATTACCAAGCGCCAGATCACACAGAACACAGGTATCCTCATCTGAAAAGACTTAACTTGCTTGAGCTGTTGAGTAGTCTGCGGGGCTGGAAGAATATTTCCTTTATTTTATCCTCCTTTGTAGTTGTCAGTGCACACACTGAGGGTTCTTGAGGGTCAGCATATGTTATTGGAGCCACTTTCTTCCTGAATCTCATTCCTCACAAGGCAGTGTTTTTTTCACAACAGAATTTTACTTGTCACCAAAATGAAATGTATTGATGCTGCAATGGCACGTAGAACATTCCTGCCAATTTTTTTTTGGTGTGTTCTCTTCTGTAATCTGAAGAGATTTGTATTCTAATGAAGTTCTGTCATCTTTCCTGGTTAGATTATCGCTTAAACCCAGTGCTCAGGAAGGCCTGCAAAGCAGATATACCAAAATTCTGCCAAAATATCCTGAACAGGGCCAAGGATGATACAGAGCTCGAAGGGCAAGTCATCTCCTGTCTGAAGCTGAAATACGCAGACCTGGTGAGTGCAAATGAGAAGCGGTGCAGGATTGTGCTGAGCAGCAGGCACTGAGTAACAGACTTGGGCTGATGGTGTGTTCAATGGATGTACCAGCCTGTGCATAAATGACCTTTTATGCTCCTGTATGAGTATTAGAGAGTACACAAGTTAAAATGCAAGGTGATTGATTAATGAAAAGAAAGGTCATGGAATGGGTTAATGACTTTCTTTGCTTAATAGCGACTCTCTCCAGACTGTGAGGACCAAATTCGAGTGATAATCCAGGAATCGGCTCTTGATTATCGGCTGGATCCCCAACTGCAGATGCACTGTTCTGAAGAGGTAGGAGAAGTACCTCCACAGGTGCTTTTTTCAGGATGAAAACTCCCTTCATGAAACAGATTTTGTTTCTTAAAGCGCGAGCTATCTTGGTGATTAAGACGAACAAAATAACACTTGAACTGCTTCTAGCTTGTCAGGCTGTCTGCTTGTGATTTTTTTTATTAATCCAGTGTGCAAGAACTGCTGTTTTCTGTGCAGTGCTAACAGATCAGTACTCATGACTGTGAAAAACTACTGCTTTCCTGTTATCAGAAAAAATCTGCTAGTTCTCTGGTCTTGTCAGCCGTAACTGGAATACAGTCCAGAGTTTTAAGCTTTGACTTTCGATGGCCAAATCATCCATGTCTCAAGTATTGTGTTTTTCCCATCTTAATGGGATTTCTGTGCTGTTTTTCTCCCTGCCTTCCCCCTCAGCACAGCACTATTGACTTTTAGTTATTGGGTTTTGAAGGGTGTGCATGTTGTATGAGCCAGGCTGCATTCAACTCTGGGGAATCTAGGGGAGAAAGCATCTCATCATGTGTTCTCTAACTGCGCCCGGTGATGAGCCAAAGGATTGAGATAAAAATGTGCTAAAAGGCAGAATGATTGCTGTGAACTACTTAAGTGAAAATACCTTTTTCATAATAGATTTCCAGCCTGTGTGCGGAAGAAGCAGCAGCTCAGGAGCAGACTGGGCAGGTAGAAGAATGTCTGAAAGTGAATCTGCTGAAAATAAAAACCGAAATGTGCAAAAAGGTAAAGGAAATAAATTGAAAGTGTTCCTAAAGACATCCACCCTCTGCAGAAGTCAGTGCCATGTTCTAGATAGTATGAGGCCAGAGCTCTGCAAATTTCCGTGCACATCTTGGTCCTGACCTGCAGCAATTCAATTCCATTTCAATTTGCCAGTAAAAATAGTGCTGATGGTGCCTCCTTTGCAATTCCAGGCTCTGATCCCTGATTACAGTTGCCAGAGTTTCTGTCTCTAATCTGTTTTCCTTTGCTGTCTCTATTGCAGGCTTCCCAAGTGCTGGGTATGGTCAGGCTGTGGTCAGGGGTAATATGAATTGCCCTGTGGCTATGGCACCTTATTTCAGTTGTAACTGGAGTAACCCTGGCATATTGACTTGGTATTTTAGATTAATACAGGTATTTTCATGACTGTAACTATGGTAACCCTTATAAGCCAGGACATTTAATCCAGCCCAAACCAGCATTCATAGCCTCACCCAGAGACAGTCATTCTGGATTTAAAAAGATGATGCACCTTTCTGAAACACGGAGCAGTAAGAGTTTTGTTCTCTCTCCTTTTTCTTTGAACTGTACTTATCATTTCCCCCTCCCCAGGAAGTGCTCAACATGCTGAAGGAAAGTAAAGCAGATATATTTGTTGACCCAGTGCTCCACACAGCCTGTGCCCTGGACATCAAACACCACTGTGCTGCCATTCCACCAGGGAGAGGACGCCGTAAGTGCTCAGGCTTTACTCATATAAGCTGCATTTTCTTAACAGCATCACCTTAAATGTGAGATGTTTGCACCAGCCCTTTGCAGGCAATAGGTGGAACAGTTGTGGAGGTGGTAGATGTCAATGGAAGATGGATATCAAGAAATCCTTCCTTGTGTCCAAGGGAGGACCTACTCTGATCCTGATATAACGTCCTTTCAACCTTATCTGAAAATGTAATGAGTATCTTCCATGTCCCGTCATTCATGTGATTACTGACAATGGTGTGTGATACCAGATCCATAACCTCTATAAAATCCCTCCTCGGTTACATCTTATTGAAAATGAGCTCTTCGTACACACAGACTGAAGGATGTGGGCTCATTTTTCAGGGAGGTTTATCTCCCACCCTGTATCAGCTTCACACATGATACAGCTCCCAAGTTTACTTATGACAGAGTGATATCAGACTGTATCAGATGCTTTCTCGGAACTCAGCCGCTTCTCTTGAAGAAGCAGATCAGTTTCACAAGATTCATTCTTGGCTCTTGGTGGCTCATTCTTTGTGCCAGTCTTTGGCCGTGGTTGGCTGCTTAGTTTCAGTATTTTTGACATATAAAATTAAACTCAAGTCCTTTGATATTTTTCTTCTCTGCATAAACATACCAATTTTTTTTTCTTCTCCAGTATTATAGAGGGTAGATAATTGTTACTGTGCTAAGTTCACATAGCAGCAAAAGGCTTTGAGACTTCATCAGCTGTTCTAAGTCCTCCAAGAGGAGTTCATCAGGTTCAGACCACTTGAAACATCATTTATTTAAGTATTTCCTCTCATTCTTTTCCTGTTTGAGGTCGAGCTCTTGAACTTTTACGGATATCATGTTAACTAAATATGGTTGTTTAAGAAAAGCTAGTAGGGAGAAAAGTTCTGAACTTTCCCATCTTTCTAAATTTATCTGGCCCTAAAAATAACAGCAAAGTATTTTCCGATCATTATCTTTTGTGCTGGTTGCTGAATGCCTTTCTGAAATTCTGGATATCCTTTATTTATTCCTGTTTTGCTGGAATTCTTTTGATGTGCATTCTGACATGCCTGCCCTGAAGGTGTGCAGAAGTCTGTGGCTCAGAGATGGATCTGCTGCTGAGTGTTCAACCTGATGATTTGGCTTAAAAAGTCTGGAGTTGGTTTAAAGTTTGCAGCCTGTTTGCTATGAACAAAATAACTCTTCACTGCAAAGCAGAAAGCACCCGATTAGGGATTATTCAAGTAAGGCAGCATAAGTATAAAATAGAAACGTTTATGTCATTGCCTCATAGAGCACATAAGAGTTTACAGCGCTCCGCAGGCACCCGAACATTGTGATAAGTTTCCTTTTCACAGGACTGTGTGAAAACTCAGGAAGTTCAACCTTTCCAAAACATTTTGTTGATCAAAAGAAACTCTTGACCAGCCTAAGGGGATAACACCCTGTTTTTTCCTGAGCTGGATCTGATCTGGATTCTTTCTAAAGGGTAGCGGAATGGAATTTAGACCACAGCTCATAGAAGGTGCAAATTTATTAGACTTTCTAAAATCCCTTTTAAATCAAAGGAATGACCTCTTGGATATGTACTGCAATTTCTTTTTGGAAGTCAGAATTTCATGTGCCTCAAAACACAATATTAATCAAACTGACCAGCTCCAAGGGTACCAGAGGGCTTTGTTTATGGCCTTACCAGGCTGGCTGGTCTATTCAGAAAGCGATGTAACCATCAGCATTTATGAGAATGGAAGTGTCCCTTTCAGTAGCGTGTTGTTGAAGCCACCAGTTCTGTCTTGTAACACCCTCCTGTGCACCTTACAGAAATGTCGTGCTTAATGGAAGCTCTGGAAGATAAGCGTGTGAGGTTGCAGCCTGAATGCAAGAAACGCCTCAATGATCGTATTGAAATGTGGAGCTACGCCGCAAAGGTGAGTATGGAAAGGATTTCATGTTTTTTTCCCTTTGCATTGGATCTTTCCATTGCAAGTTATTTATGAAAAGCTTCAACTGTCATGAGATTTTTCTCTGAGACAAGTCTAGCTCTTTAAGTTTAGTCCACAACAATTGAAATCAAGTCTCCTTTTTTGAAGGCGTGTCCCACTCTCTCAGTGTCTGGGACGCCTCCTTAACAGTGTGGAATTAAACTGGCTTTTGTGCACACAGGGCTCGGTCTCAAGAGAAGGTCTGAGGCAATGAATAGGGTTAGTAGAACCTCCTGCTCTAAAGTTCTCTCTTGTGCAGTGGTTCCTTCAGATGAATCATTGCAGACCTGCTTGTCATGGTTCAGACCAAGCATGATGGTGACAGGAGGCAAGAGCAATTGCAGAGACTAAACCTGATCAGTGCTAAGGCTGAGGGTCACATGAAAAATGCAGCTGGTCTCATTATTTCCCTTCTCACCTCCAGGTTGCCCCAGCAGAAGGCTTTTCTGACCTTGCCATGCAAGTTATGACCTCTCCGTCCAAGAACTACATACTGTCTGTGATCACAGTTGGCATCTGTGTACTCTTCCTCATTGGCCTGATGTGTGGACGCATCACCAAGCGGGTGACAAGAGAGCTCAAGGACAGGTAGAGCCTGGATTGCCTGCTGAAGATATGCCTGCCCAGTGCCCAGTTTTGTACAGCCTTCCTCTGTATAGTCTACCCACCCCCTCATGTGAGAGGAGAATAAAACAAACAAACAAAAAAAAATCAAAAAAAAAACCCAAACCCCAAAAAATTAGAACAGCAGCAGGTGTTGGCTCAGTTTTCCCATCCTGGATCTCATCTACAGCATCTTCATCCTATGAAAGTTTGTGTGCAACATTGGCAGCCCAGCCAGCAGCTTTTGTTTCCCCTTTGTTAGCAGACTCTCGTTTACCTGCCTGTAGACAAGTCTCTGTTGTACTGTTGGAACTGCCTTCACTCTCTAAGTCAGACTGATACAACCTGCAGCTCAAGCAGTTTTTAAGTCAATTTTTAAAGAAAGACCTCTCTCTGCGTACCAACAATTCGATTTAGGTAACGGTTCCTACTGAAATCTAGTCGTCCTCCGTGGCTGGGTGAAATTGAGGCAGGAAATTCAAGGGTAAATCGCATCTTACACCACAGTTGGCCTTGTTTTGGACATCTTGCTCATCTTATGTAAAGCATCTTCAGAGCATAGTCTTGGACAACCTGAGGACGCCAGTCGCTGGTGTCATCTTCTAGTGAATATCCTGCTTTTGTGACTGTGGAGTTTTAATTTTGGAGGCTGAAAAGATGTCCTCCCTTTCTTCCTCTGCCACTCGCGAGATAGAATAAAATACTGACCAGGATCTGATAACTCCCAACTGAGCTGTACAACTTGTATTTCAGTAGTCAAGGCACGGTGTGGACAGGAGGCACGCAGAGCTGTCAGTAGCAACAGCGCTGCTGTCAGCGGGCGTTAAGTGCCCTGTCCAGTTACTCGGTCAGGCTTTTTCTTAGCGACGATGCAGTAAGATTCTAACACTCCTTTTATTTTTACCTCACTGCTGCTAAGCTGGTACCTTCCCATATTAACTTGTCTACAGATGGTGTTGACATGCTGGCAATGCAGCGATGCAGAAAGCGACTGGACACTCAACATGCTCTACCTGTAAAGCTGTTACTGGTGGGCTAGTGCACTGCTTTGTAACTGGCCTGCCTGGGGCTTAATGGTTTCACTGGTAGCCTGAAGAGTGGTTTTCATTTCCACAACTACAATCGGTAGCGGTAGCAGCTGGTGTTTGCTGGGCTGTAGGACACAGTTGCTGGTCCTGAAGGCTGAGCAGGAGTGGATGGGAGGATGGTAGCGTTGTATGAAAGGCAGAAGCATCTGGACCTTTAGGAGAAGCAGCTTCACGTGTGTGCTCTCACTATCTATAGTTACACTTCCAGAACGTGATACTCACTCCTGAGAGCCCAAAGAAGGTGTTTTAGAAAAGCTGCACCAGTAGTTGTGGCCTCTTCTCACCATCATCGTAGTTCCTCAAGTACAAGGAGGCGCAGAGGTCAAGCTGTGTGCTTTGGCTGACACGTTGTGTGTGTGGTGAGATCCAGAAGTGACTGCACGAGAGTCCACGTGTACAGTAGGACGTCCTTTATTCGCCTTTTAGATGTGCTCGCCTGCCTGCGCTGCGGTAAAAATCGCGTGCCTGAAACTGTCCAATTTAGGCTGATGCTTGAACCATAACTTTTATTTCCCCACTTAGCGCAGTGCTAGGGAAGACCTGATGTTTCCAGTTCTCCACACTGTTCTTGAGAAGAACGGTGGGTTTGTGACCCTTTGGAGCGCGGACCAGCTGATGTTCTGATGATGCTGCCTGTACAGAAAGGCATGTCCAAAATACTCTGAGCTTTTGCTGCACCTGAAGCTTTTTGCAGATGTACCTTCATGCCACCCTGAGGATGGACAGCAAACAATTAGGGATGCAGTTTTACATTTTCTCCACCAGTGAGTCTTTCAGACTCTTCTGGGTTTATATTGAAGTATTATGAACACAAGGCAAGGAGCAGTGTAATCTGAAGGTTCAGCAGAGGATTAGGGGAGGGTTGCAGTGAAGCGGTTGGGGTAGCACAGAACTGAAGCCTGAATCCCTGGTGCTAATGGAGTTTAACTGGTTGAAGTGGAGCAGAAGAGGAAGGGTTGATGGTGTCTCCTGAGCTAGCAGAACACCACAAATGGTGGTTTGGTGATTCGAAGTGGATGTCATTACTTGACAGAGCTCTGAAATCCCTGTTCTGCAGGTGGGTGTGTTGGCACAGCTGCCAGCGGGGGAAGCAGGGTCTCTGTGCAACCTCACTTGGCACAAAGTCTCCTCCTCCAAGTATCTACCAGGCAAAATTAAACTGCTCTTGGGGGGGGCTTTTTAAAAACCCTTGTGACTTTTTGCAAAGGCGTTTTGTAACCTGAGTAGCTTGAAAAGCCTAATTAGATGGTTTATTGTCTAGAAATAGCATCTTCCACTAAATTCCAAAAGACATTGCAGTGAAAATTGTAGGTTTGTAGCCATAGTTCTGAATGTAAGCCCTGTTCAGCTCTGGAGGTGTCTTCCTTTACTTTCAGATATAAAGCTTTCTGGGGTTTGGGTGTGGTTGGTTTTGTTGCTTTGTGGGTTTTTTTAATGTGGAGAAAGCTACGGTGCGTGTGCCTGGAGCGCTAGGAGTCGGTGGTCTGCAGTGGTGTTTCCGACTGGGTCAGCAGGGCTCACCTGGGAGTTCGGTATCAGTGTGAGTGCTCTGCCATGGTGTTGTAGCCATGTGGTCCAGAGGCCTCAGAAGCAAAGGCAGAGTGCTAAATAAACTTCTGCATGATTCCCTCAGATGGATTTTGTCACTGTATGGGCACAGACCCGCCTTTTGTAGGTAGGATACCAGTAAAGGGCCGGGGCCATTTTATCATTGAGCTTTATTATCTCTTCCCATTTTAAAATGGGGCCTCCTGACACTGATGAAACTGTTGGGTTTTTTTTGTGACTAGATAATCTCCCAGTCCTGAAACATCCTCCTCCTTTTCACATATACCTAACAACCTAGAGGTCTCAAAAGCACAGAAGCCCACACAAGTACTCTTCCAAAAATAACCTGCTCGTGCTGTTGCCAGCACAACATCTCGCCTGCAGGTAACCATTTCCATCACGGGGAAAGGAAGAAGTGGTTTTAAGAGCCACTGTGTTGCCTTGACCTTGAGGAAGCCTTTTTAACTTCTCCGATCTAATCAAGAGCTCTCAAAATAGTTGTGGCCAGCCAAGAAATAAGTGTCAGTGTGGCAAAACCTGGGGCACCCCTTCCTTTCAATGACCCTCGCCTCTCGGTGCAAGGCTGCCTTCCACGGATTGCAGTTTGGGAGGCGGGTTGATGGGTTTTGTAGTGTGTTTTGTTTTCCCTCGTCATCATAAAAGCTTCTCTTGGAGAGCTTATTCTAGGCATGGTTATGAGGATGCTCCTGTATGGAAGGGGTAGATGACTGGGACTGCCTAGCAAGGCATTTAGATGATGTGGGGAAGGAGGGAACTGTTTGTGATGTGCACCTCCTTCCTTTGCTCTGGCCAGCGCCTGCTGGTCCTCATTCTTTTTGTCCTTAATAAGCTTATTTATCATTTACCCAGGGGATCTAATGAAGTTCTTTTGCCAAGTTCCAATTTGGGACTCTTCTGCCTCGCCTCGTTGTTCAGGAGTAACTTGTCTGGGCGGAACAAAATCCCCGACGCTTCAGACACTGTCTGTTGAGTTGAGCAGCCGTATGTCTGTGAAGCCCTCGTGACGTTCAAATAATTCTGTAACATGCTTTAAGTGTTTCACCCAGAATCTGACACTTCAGTCCACCCCAGTAAAATCAGCCTTGCTCTGAGAGAATCCACAGCAGGCTCATGGCGTGAAAATTAATGGAGTGAACATCCCTAAGGACAGAACCTCACTGTGAGTGGGCACGACGGGAAGTGATGAGACAAGGATCACCCAACCCCATCTTGCTGGAGAGGAATTGTGTTCAAGTTGGATAGTGACTGCTTGTACAACACAACTTTAGTTGAAAGAAGGTTGTAGTATTTTTTTTCCACTTTTATCCATTTTGTTTTACAGAAAGGTAGCTTGAGGTGCTTGTGAGGTGGGTGAGTGTGGTATGAAACTAGAATATTTCACCCAGAGCTTTTGGCCCTCTTGAAAACCCAGCTCCATGGGCTCAAATGGTTTGTGTAAAAGTAGGTTCTTAATGTCAGGGTTCCAAATCCTCAGTGCTGATCTCCCTACCTGGGGCCAGAACTGCTGGCTCACTTCCACCCATGAGTTGTGGTGAGGAGGGCCCCAAATCACACACGTACTGGAGGGAGCTCAGCTGGTACCATTGTTTCTGTCCTGTCCTGGTGGCATTCTGCATCCTGCCTGCTCTCTTGAGGTCCCAAATGCTGGACAGGGAGGAGGAACATCATCTTGCCACTCACCGGCCAGAAGCTGATCGCTGTTTTCTCCTTCCACAACACTCCCAATTCCATTCCATAGCTGACTGAAAGCAAGAGATCCCTTCCTGGGTGGATCAGTGCACCCCAACCTCCTCCCCCTTGCCCCCCACCCCGTATTTACTGCGTAGAAGTGTTTGCGTAGCTCTCGCCTTGGGAAACGCTGAGTGGGGGACAGGGGACAGGTCTGACTTCACCCGTAGGCACTTGGGGCTCAGTAGTGGCTGTGCCTGCTGCTTGTGCTGGACCGCACAGGGTACCGGAGACAGCAGAGCCGGGTTCTGGGGGGGCTGGGTGAGGCTGTCACCTTTGGGGTGACACTGCAGGGCACTGACCCCCCAAGCCCAGCCCCTGCCCCTTCCTGCTGGGCGGCAGAACCTGTTTGAACTTAGTCTCTTTTTTTATTTTATTTTAAATGTGACATTAACGAGAC
>VWZY01009956.1:0-13652 GCA_013399075.1 Chloroceryle aenea | reverse complement strand
CCTTCCTTCCATGCACCGGGCAGAGCTGTGAGGTGAAAGGTGGCCCTCGTGCAACTGTGCTGAGTTAGCACTAGTTGAGGGACTAACTCTCACACAGCCACTTGCTTTCCCTCCTCAGCAAGACAGGGAGAAAGCAGGCTGAGAAAGCTTGTGAATCAAGGTAAAGACATGAGGGTTGCTCGCCGATTACTGGTAGGGGCAAAACAGAGCTGCTTCAGGGAGAAATAATTTAAAATAACCATAGAATTACTTTATTTCGTGCCACTGAAAATATATTCAGGTTGTGAGAAACAAGAGCTGAATGTGAAAACACCACCTTCCCTTTCCTGTGCTCCACTCCTACCTGCCCCCTGAGGTGCAGGGGTGAATGGTGGGGATGAGATAAGTACTGGGCTCTGGTGGGGCCCTCCATGGGATTCCATTTGTATCAGGAGAACTCTGCCCTGGTGCAAATTTTCCGTGGACCGCAGTTCCTTCAGGAGATACCCATCTCCTCTCGCATGACCGCAGGTAGTCAGGCAAAACAATGCAGCTGGCAAAGACGGCCCGTTTTGAGAGAACAAAAACCTGCATAAATCCTCCAGCCCCTGGTGACTGTCTCTAGAAGCAGGAGGTGATACCTGTCCAAAGCTTTACACCGCCAGCAGAGCTCGAAAGAGACAGGGGGAGATGTGGAGGTTCTGAGCTGCTATCGCTCAAGCAGCAAACACCCTGTGAGCTGGTGAGGGGCTGGGCTTACCCCATGTGCCTGCAGCAGGATTTAGTGCCCGTCTGCAAGACGGCCACAGCCAGCACACTTCGGCTGGGCGCGCATCTCGGTGCAGTGCACAGCGAACTGGGCCTGCGGTCTGTGGCACAGCACAGAGCTCCTGGTGAGAGCTGACTCTGCAGCGCTTACCTGATGTTTAGATTGCTGCTGTGGGGGTAGATTCAGGTAGGTTTCTGCAGACCTTGGGTATGAGGCAGTGCTAAGACTTAAAGGGTTTGCAGAGGTGTTTATTGCAGTGGATTCTAACACCTTCAGTAGGTGCTGGACTGACAATATTGACTGCCCAGTTTAGACCTTCCTGCCCGGTGCTGCCTTCAGGAGCAATTAACTGTCATGCAGTCATGGCTGGGAAGCAGGTACTGTCAGGTTCTTTACAGTCCCAAAGAGAGGAATTCAGGCAGTGTCTCATCTGAGACCTTGAGAGCAGTGTCACTTCTGAGTCACATTAAGTTCTAAGCTTCATTTGTAAGGGGACCTAAAATCTTTCCTAGCTTGGAGCGGGGTAGGACTACCATGTGACAGACCTTCACCAGGTTAGGTGCTGTCTCAACTCAGTCTGTGCGTGCTCAAGGAAAGAGAAAAACGCTGCATTGGCAGGAACATCTTTATGTTAATACAGTGTGGTAAGACCAACCTTCAGCTGTTTTGCTAAGCAGGGATATAGCCAAAAGAATCCTTTACTCATCTGATTTTAAGATGGATTTCTGAGGGAGTGTGGACACGTTTGGCCAAAAGCTGCCTTCTCCAAGGCAAGTAGGAAACTGCTGGATTGTTTCAGCAGCAGTAAAGATGGCTTGGGAGGGTTGTGGAAGCAGGTTGCAAGGATGATGCTTAAATTTCATTGTCTTGGCTTGCTCTGCTTGTCCTGGAGGCAGCTGTTAACGGGTTCCTGTCCAAATAGATGGACAATTGTGAAAGAGCCTCTTCTAAAGGGACGAGAAATAGGTGTGCCTCCCCACGGCAGTTTCTGCACAGTACGAGGGACTTGTTCATACTCTAAACTGCACAGCTGCAAGACTCAAATCCACATTCTTTTTTGTCTGAGGGAAATTCTGATTTGGAGAAAGAATCAGGCAGGTCAACTTAAGCACAAGGTAATTTCTGAGTGCTTTCTCTGAAAAATTCAGTGTTCAGGACTAGCTGAAGAGAAATGGTTCTGGAATAGAACGCCATTTCAGCAGTGAGCTAAAGGATGATCCTCCGAGAGGTGGTGGTGTGCCTGCATCATCTGCCTTGCAGCTTTTGGTCTGATCCCTCTGGGGGGAGAGCTTTGTGCTGTCAGCTGGTTGAGGGTGTCTCTGGAACTTCTCCTGCAGGTTGGCCGCTGGTACCACTCGCTTCTGCGCTGGCATTGTGAGCACAGCCCGGCACGCGGCCATCGAGCTGAAGATGGCAGATTATTCGAACAAGCTCTACCAGCAGCTGGAACAAGAGACGGGGGTAAACACAGGTACCAAAAGCACTTGGAGAAAGTGAATCCAAGTATTGACACTGACATATGAATGTAACTTTGCAGTGCTGTAGGAGTTGGTGGTTCCTGTTCAGAAAAGCATTTGGAGTGAGTGAAACACAAAGGGGTGTTACTGATGTAACCAGAAGTGGGTAGAAGTGTATCCAGTGGGCAAACCAAAGGCAGACTGCCTGCAAACTCTGATTTTATGTAATTGTTTGTAACTTGGGCAAACATAGGCAAATTTTCCCAAGGACACTAAAAAAATATATGTCAGTGTCTAGAGCAAATGGCCCATTTTTGGTTGGAATTGATGATCTTAAAGAGTTTTTCCAACCAAAGTGGTCCTACGATGCTATTTTCTGCACCCATTCACTTCCCCAAAAAGTAGAAGGTGGTGAATAGAAGCACTAAAGCTTAGGCAAAGCTCTAGTCTCATCCGAACAAGAACATGTTGTGCTGAAATTCTCCTTCTAAAATTCTCAAGCGTGTAGCTGACAGGAAGAACTTGGTCACTGGAATTTTTCTGCTGACAGGGACTTGGGCTTTCCATTAGTCTTAACAGGGGTTAATAATTGTGCCTGTAATTAAGATTAGTATTAATCTAGTGTGGGTGGTGGAGTCACAAAACGTTGAGGAGTTGACTTGCTGAGTTGCTGAGCAGTTATGAGATTGCTTTTTTGCCAGTAACACCTCTTTTAACACACTTTTAACAAGTGCCATGTGTGAAGTTTATTTTTTTTTTTATAAACATGAGTAAATCCTAGAATGGTTTGGGTTGCAAGGGTACTTTAGAGGTCATCTAGTCCAACTCTCTGAGTTAGAACACGAGTCAAAAATCAAATTACTTGACTAAAGTACTTCTTAATTTCTAGCTGATAAGTGCTTAAAGTTATTTGGGGATCTGGGATTTTCGGTCTCCTGAGTAGTAGAGGCAACTGGTCCACAATTATATTGAAGCAATGGGTCTGAGTTGAAAAGGAATTTGGGATCCTGAGGGAATCTGACTTGACTTTGGTCGCTGTCGCAGGGTACGTGAAGACAGGCTCGATTTCCCTGGCCCAGACTCAGGATCGCCTCATCTCTCTGAAGCGCGTCGCGTCATCGCTGAGGTACCCACCAGTGGGAAGTAGAACCCATCTTGAGTTTGCAGCAGCTCTCCTGCAAGGCTGACGACGTTTTCCTTCTTTCTGTGGCAGAGTAATGGGTATACCTTGTGAAATTATCACTCCAAAGCAAGTGGCACAGCTTCACCCTCTGATCAACATTCATGACCTTGTGGGGGCCATGTATGTGCCAGAAGATGCGCTCGTGTCGTCTGCCAACGTGAGTCTGGCTCTGGCAACCGCTGCCTCACGGAATGGTATGAGGTTTTTTTATCTACCCAGTGCTCTCCTGCATGGTAGTTATCTTCTGTCCATAAAGTGTTCTGTGTTCTGCATCTCTTCTGGTGTCCTGCCTGAGCGCTGAAGACCAAAACAGGATGATTTTTTATTTATTTGGTTTTTAACATACTGACTCTTTACAGATCTCCTATGATAGATCAAGCACTGGGTGTCTATTTCTCTGAATAAGCACATGCCCTTCTATCATAAACAGAAGCCTTTGTAGGACCTGACTCAAAATTATGCATGAAAAGAGTTTGAATGACATTGGGGGGGTGGGGGGAAGTTTAATGACCTTTCTAAAAAGGTGTGACTGAGCCCTTGGGGAGTATTTCATTGGGCATGTGGGCTTTGGAGCTGGGTTTGGAAGGGTAGTAATAAATGCTTTCCCATCACTTCAGCAAATTTGGAGTAGTCCGAAAGCAGGAGAAAGGTTCGATATGATAACAGAGGTGAAGCTCATCAAGGATGAAAGTCCATCAGATTGGAAGAAGCTGCTTAGGAAGATACTTCCCTTTTCATGTCTTTTAGTCCATTTTTTTTTGAATGCTGTTCACAGATTTTTTTTTTTCTGTTATTTTTTTTTTCCATAGAATGATTTTCCATAAAAAAAAAGTCTTGGCATCCAAAACTACAGACTCAGTGCCATAAAGGAACTGTAATGGAAATAAATCCATAGCTGAGATGGATTCCTCCCGCATTGTTGATACTAGGATGCATTTATCACCCAGACTGGGAGTAGAGACTGTAACTCCTCACAGCCCCAGCCTGTAAATGAGACCCAGATTTTCCGTGTGCTGCTTTACAGACAGCAGGCTTTTGCTTAGAAACTACCAGGTCAACACCAGAAATCTTGTCTTAAAAAGGAGAGAAGCCTTTAGGTTGAGTAGAAGGGTTTGGTGTTAGCCTTGATACATTAAAAGGAAAGCTTGTGCTACGCTGATTTTCTTCTGCCCTCTTCAGGTGTCCAGATTCATGAACGGACAAGTGTCAGTCACATCTCAGTCCAGAAGGGTCGCGTGACTGGAGTGGACACTGACAGAGGACAGATTCAGTGCCAGTACTTCGTCAACTGTGCTGGCCAGGTGGAATTGTTAACATTTTCCTTTTTGGTTTGGTTTTTTTCTTTTGTGTGCTTTCCTCAGGGACTTTTTGGTGCTCTTCAAATTATTGTTCTTTTTTTTTTTCACTGTTTGTGCTTTGGCTTGGTTTCCTGGAGTAGATCAAAGTCATGTTCAGCTTTTTAGATCAGCAGGGGTGTGAAGGAGGAAAATTCCTTTTCTCTCTCTTTTTTTTTTTAATTATTTTATTTTATTTCTTAGTCTTATGGCTTCTCCGCTGCAAAAACTCACCTGGCAATTGCTGTTTCTCAGCCAACAGCTGCCTTGGTAGTGTGGGGTCTGAGCAGTACAGGCACCTAACTCCTGACTATTCTGCTTTTAGTGTTGACTTTGTACAGATTTTATTTTGCTTTTGTGTTGTAAGTTGATATTTCTTAGACTTGATATGGGGCCCTGCTTTTCTAGGTCTTACCTGAGGAACAGAAAAACGGTCTTTGTCCTCAACAGTTCAGATTCTCAGCACAGCAAAAATGTGTGTCTGCTCAAGATTTTGTGCACTAAACCAAATTTTATAGAATCATTATGGTTGGAAGAGATGTTTCAGATCATCTGTTCCAACCATTCACCCAGCACTGCCAGGGCACCACTAACCCATGTCCCTCAGCACCACACCTCTATGGCTTTGAAACCATTCCAGGGATCATGGGGACTTTTTGTCCTCTTATGAAAGCAAATCCACAGGTAGCAGCTGGGCTTTTGTCCTGGCTTTTTTTTTCTTTTTATTTGGATTATTTTTTTTCTTCTGTCCTCTCACCTGCACTTTTTACATTTCAGTGGGCCTATGAGCTGGGCCACTCTGGGGAGGAACCTGTCCATATCCCACTCCACGCCTGTGAGCACTTCTACCTCCTGACACATCCTTTGAATGAACCTCTGGCAAGCAACTTGCCGAGTAAGGATTCTTCTACTCACTTCTCTTGCTGAATTATATCAGCCTTTCCAAGGCAGCACGTGTTTTATGACATAAAGGCCAGCTGAGGGCTATCGGTTCTCAGCTCATTTGGGATTGTGAAGTACATTCTAGCTATGAATTGCTCTGAATGCCCTCTTTCAGTGGTAGAATCTCTCTTGGGAAAAGCTTCAGCTGTAGGAATTGATATTTAGAGTTGGTCATCTGGGCAAGAGAATGACCTCGACTCTGGCTTGACTAGAAGGTGTGTCTGAGACTTGGGTTGTTGCACTGGTGGGCTGGAGAGGGTGCTAGCCTTTGGCACTATGTTTTCCTTGCAGGCTGCTGTCCCTAAATGGCCCATCTATTCCTTCCCTCCAACTGAAGCTAAGGCTTTACAATGGCTTTTACATGTCTATGAGCTGTAGGGGCAACCAAACACTTGAGGTAATTGCTCCTCCCCCGTGTTTTGGCTGTTGGATCTCTTAAAGAAAAGCCTTTGTGTTTGAAAACTGGTTGGGAAGTGCAGAGTTTAGCAAGAGTTTCTGCTTCTAGTGAGTAATTGATTTAATTTAGTACAGGGAATTCAGCTCTCTGAGAAGAGTCCCCAAGTGCTTCACTTTTGCTTGACTGAGTAATTAAAAAATACATATTCATGTATGTGTACTTACAATTTTTCTGTACATGACAAAAACTGCCATGGGACATGTCAGGTCGAGTATCATAAACACTTCAGCTTGACACTACCACTGGAAGAAGCAATCCAGACCTGACTGCTTGTCATCACCCCAGCACTGCCCACCTTCTTTGTGCTGGTGGCCTGTGGCAAATGGTGACACATCCCCACTTAAATGGGGTCTGTTCTTCATAGGGGAAGGGGAAGGGGGGGAAGGACATCTCTTGTTGAAAGGTCTGGTCTTGGGTGCAGTTCCAGTGGAACTAAGCCAGTGTAGTGGCTTATTGGATCTGACTCCCTCTTGTGTGCTCCCACTCCTGGTCACTCTGTCCTGCTGCCCTGGGTGCTCTTCAGGTTCAGTTATTTACCCTGCTGCCCAAAGGTTAACCTGCATGGTTTTGGTGGGAGGTAATGCCGGTTTAGTAATCCAGGCTGCCTCACCAAGGCATCACGTGACAACCAGAAGTGTGAGTGTGGGGTTGGGGGACTTCTTGTGTCAGGAGGCTGCTGCTTGGCCCAGCTTGTCACCAGGCCCTGTCATTGGTGTTTGTGGATCGGCAGCCTTAGACAGCTGCCCCTTCTCTCACTTCCCTTCCCACCTCTTTCCTTTCCTCTGCAGCCATCATAGACCCGGATGGCAGGATCTATGTACGCAGCTGGCAGGGCGGCATTCTCTCGGGAGGCTTTGAGAAGAACCCCAAGCCGCTCTTCACGGAGGGACGGAACCAGCTGGAGATCCAGAACCTTCAAGAAGACTGGGATCATTTTGGTATGTTCGGGAAGACCAATTCCCAATGGAGCAGAAGGCAGAGTTAGCAGCAGCGCGGGCTGTTGTTGACCAGTTGGCAAGTGCTTGTCTTTACCTGAAGTGAGGGAAAGGTCAATGTCCTCTCAAGTTCATTCATCTCTTCATTCATTAGTGAATTGTGTAAAACCCTTTTACTGAGAACCACACTTAACCCGTATAGGGTTTAAAAACATGAATATATGAAGATAGATGAGTTCCCTCTAGCTCAGCGAGGTTCTGCCCAACTTCCCAGCTCTGTTCTTCCATCTCATTTGATTTTTTGAGTGTGGGTGCCACACGCTGCTCCTCCCGGGACACTGTGGATCAACACCATTGACCTGCCAGGCAGCTGTGGCATTGGGCCGCTGCTGCTCTCTCCAGCAGTGACTGCCAAGTGCCTTTCCATCGGCGGGCGGCTGGTTGCTGGGTGGACAGAGCTCGGTATTGTTACTTCCCTGCCTTCATCCCACTGCTGACAATGGTGGTTTGTTATGTTCCAAGTGTCCTGTCTTTCTCTTCCTGTTTTACTTGGCTCTATTTTTACGTTCTGTGTGTACTTTTATGTGGAGGGCTCTTCTGTAAGAAAGAATGTAGCAGCTCTTTGAGTCCCTTTGTTGGTTTTTTTTAGCCTCTTATGCCTGGTGAGTTTGTTTATGCCTTCTCATCTTCAGATTTCCCTTTTTTGAGGGGATCCAGTTTTCCCTGATGTCAGAGCTCTCTTCATCCCTTGTGAATGTGCCTGTCTCTGTCACTCTAGGCACGGATGGATTTTCACTGCTTGCTTTCTGCAGTGGTAGTATGTTCTTCCAGCTACTCAGCAGCTTAAACTGATTAATTTTACTTTCGTTTCTGTGAGACACTGTTGAAATCATAAAAAGTTTAACCTCCAGGAGATGGAGCCAGGATGAGGTGCAGCTTTGTGCTGGCATAAGCTAAAGGTTTTTAGATCTGTAGATCTTGCTTGCAGTTATTCGCTTCACTATTGAGTTGCTCGAGCTCTGCACTCACTTGCACTTTTTGGTTTTCTAGGGACTGCTGAAATGAAAGGGCCCCACTTGCTGGCACCCACAAACTGCCCGAGTTTCAGAAGCAGCCGTGTGCAGTGTTCCAGTGTTAGCCTTTTATCAGTTCAAACGGACCCAACAGTTGCACAGAGTCAGAGCTTACTCAGCCAATATTTGATCCTTTTCTGGGACTGCAGTTCCTGATTTTTGAGCTCTTCCATTGGTACTTTGATCTCTTCTGTTGGAATACCTTTTGATTTTAAAATAGCCTGTGCAGTTGCTTAAATGTTGGGCTGCATATGAGACTAAATCTAATGCTGATGCCTCTTTTTATCAATCAGAGGAAAAAAAAAAAGTCTGCAACTACAGGTTCTCACTCTGGGATTTTAATGCGTGCAAAAGGGAAGGGTGAGAGCAGGAGAGAAAGACTGTTTCTGTTCGTACCTGCTTAGGTAATGTGAAATCTGATTATTTTACTGCTTGGGTGCAAAGTTGAGGAGCGTTACTAGTGCTGCATCTTGAGGGCTTTTATCTGGAGTGCTCTGCAGAGGTAACTGCTGGACTAGAAAAACAAAGTAGATGGCATATCCCTTTATTAACGCTCTCAAATGTCAGACTGTGAGGAATTGCCCAAGGACCTTTCCAGCGTGACTGGGCAATGAAGTGGCAAGGAAATTCAAGAGGATAAATGTGAAGTGACGCAAGTGGTGGGGGTGTGTGGGGGGTGGTCTGATTTTCACCATGCAAAGTGATGGGCTTTGAACTGACCTTGGGGTTGTACTAGTGCTGTGAAGAAATCGGCTCAGGAGCAGTCAAAGCAAAAGACAAGTTTGGAATTATTAGGAAAGGAGCAGAACACACAGTCATGCAATGCTAAATCTTTGGTTTGCCTGGTCCTAGGTGTTGTTCTAGGCTCCCTGTCTCCAGAGGGTATTGTGTGACTGGAGAAGACCCGGTGAAAGAGCGGCAAGAGGCTGAGTGAAGCTTGGAACAGTTTCCAAGCAAGGAATGACTGAGTGGGCTGGGAAGAAGAGGTGACAGAAGGGAAGTAAACGGTGGTCTAAAATCTTCAATGAGGAGGACANCCCAGGTCTCTTTCACCTACACTAGATGGGAATCTCCTGTTCATGTGTCTTCTGTTAGGCCAGCTGGGGGGCATCAGAAAAATGCTAGTGGG
Organism: Chloroceryle aenea; assembly: GCA_013399075.1. Taxonomy (NCBI): domain Eukaryota; kingdom Metazoa; phylum Chordata; class Aves; order Coraciiformes; family Cerylidae; genus Chloroceryle; species Chloroceryle aenea. Next base: position 4,394 of record VWZY01009956.1, on the reverse strand, counting down.
GTGTCAATTTCCAAACAAAATGAGGTGATTCCTTTTACAACAAATACTGAACACAGAGAATTCCCTTGTCTGTGGGATGTTTTCATGAGTTTTGGGAAGACTAGTTGAGTACTTGAGATCAATTTAGGGGTTCCTAAATAGGGAAAAGATAGCAGGTTTTTAGGAAGTTCCCTGAGCTGATGGTAAGAGGAGGCTGGCAGAGTGCATGGGATAAGCATCGTACATGTTGGCCTGTTCCTACTCCTCCCTAGGTGTCAATTTGATGTCCATTCCTGTTGTTTTCCCTGACAAAATTAAACGCACTCTTGCACTGTTGGAAGCAATATTGGGCTCTTGGTGTGGCTGCTTTTATGAAGTGCTGTGTGATCCATTTTGAGTAGCTTGATTCCAGGAGGTGAATGGTTTATCCTGTGCCAGTATCAAAACAATAGAAACAATTTCCATCTGCTCAGGTAGTTATGTGCCTCTGTCACCCTGTCCAGGTGAAGTAGCTGAAGTGTCAAGACTGAAGACTGTGACTTTTTGTCTTTTTTCTTACTTTGTTTTGTTTTGCATCTTAGAACCTCTCCTGAGTGCCCTCCTGCGCAGGATGCCAGATTTGGAGGCTCTGCAGATCATGCAGTTAGTGAACTGCCCGGAGTCCTTCACACCAGACATGCGGTGCATCATGGGAGAGTCACCCACCGTGCGGGGCTACTTCGTCCTGGCCGGCATGAACTCGGCTGGTGTCTCATATGGTGGTGGAGCAGGCAAGTAAGTGGTTTATCACTGTTCTATAAGAAAGGTTTTAACCAAGAGCAGAGACTGCTCAGGTGATCTTTTGGTGTAGATTATTCTGGTCAGTATCGTCACGTCCTCTCTGACAGACTCTCCTCTTTCTATTCCATCCTAAGTGAAGGAGAGGAGCAGTTGCCACATTCTCATTACATTCTGTGTATATCCCAAATCTGTGCTGGACTGACAGGAGTCTGGCCCCATCCTCTTGCCCTCCACCCTTTAGCTGTTGATAAGCATTGAGATCTCCAAAATCTCTGATCAGCAGCCTGCTGGGGATCAAGTAAGCTTCCTTAGGTCTAACAGGTCTGGGTTTTGGTTTTTTTTAATTTATTTTTCATATACCAGAAAGAGGTAAGAGCTCAGCAAGACATGTATTCCTTTGTCATCTGTACTCCACAATTCCCTTTGATTTATTATTTGATTGAAGTCCTTAGATCATTCCAGCTGACACAGCAGTTCATTTCTCTGACAGCAGAATGAATCTGCTGCCAATGAATTGCGCGTGTGTGATGCCAGTGCTGCCAGTACTGTTAAAGACTGTCCTCTGCCAGTGAGCTAGGGATGGAATCATTTCCCAGTAAAATCCAGTTCCTGTGTTAATGTAAATACTTTGACAGGCATGGAAGTGTGATCCCAGCAGTGAAGGTACTTGTAGAGGGAGTGACAATCATTCTGCCATTTGGGTTTGGCAGCCCAGCATCCCTTCTGCCATACAGACTTCTCAGCAAGCTGCTCATACATCACAGCAGGTGCTAGGATCTGCATTTGTCTCCTCTACCTTCTGTCCATTGTCTAATGATTGAACTCACTAGGAAAGCAATTTCTTTTTTTTTTCCTTTGTTGTAAAAAATATGGAGAATCTTTGCAGTGAGCTTCTCTAAGAATCACAATAATTTCCAAAGGTAAAAGCACTATTGGTCTGCTTGTTGCTACAGCCTCAAGATCAGCAGCTGAACTTGCTGATATAATCTTTGATGATCGGTCTGAAATGCTTTTGTTTTTCTGTTTACTGACTGGGAACAGTTCCTTCTGCGCTGTTTTGGTCTGAGCTGCCTTTGTCCCGTAGCTCTGGAGCACACCTTCTTCCTTCCACTGCTACAAGCAGAGCTAAACATAACTTGACTGGCCCCTGGTGCTGAAATGACTGCTGTCACTGATGGTTTGGGGCTGAGCCTACACCAGGGACTGAAAAATGACAAAGCAATCAGTCCTTTCGTCCAACCTAAACACTCTCGCTCTCACTGTCTTGGCACCTTCTTGTAGCATAGCCCCAGGGCTTGACATGGTGTCAGCCAGGCTCCCTCTCCAGGCTCTGGCTTTGTTTACCAGTGTCCTTAACTGCCCTGTATGTTTCACTTTAATGAGATATTAGTAATTTGGAAATCTGGTGAATGGAATTTGTAAAGGGAAACCTGCCAGCTTCTGCTAGTATTTAATACAACTTATTAGTCATCTTCTCTCTCCCTACTGCAAGAAATTCTCGTGTTCAAATTACATTGCTTCTGACTTCAGAGCTAGACTCCTTCCCTTAAAACATTGGTTGATATCTCACAGAATCCCAGCCTGGTGGAGGTTGGAAGGGAACTCTGGAGATGATCTGGTCCAACCCCCTGCTCCAGGAGGGTGACCCAGAACATGGGTCCAGGATCCCTGGAGATGAACAGGTTTGGAATTTCTCCAGAGAAGGAGACTCCACAACCTCTCTGGGCAGCCTGGGCCAGGCTCTGACACCCTCACAGCAATGAAGTTTTTCCTTCTGTCTTACCTCTTGTCCTTACTTCAGTCTTTCTTGCCTTCTTCCATCAGATACCTGGCAGAATGGATGGTAAATGGGTATCCATCAGAAAATGTCTGGCCTCTGGATTTGAAACGCTTTGGTACCCTTCAGAGCAGTCGCACTTTCCTCCGTCACCGTGTGATGGAAGTGATGCGTAAGTGAGACCTCCGTGTTCAGTGCTGGCTGGGGTGTCAGAGGTTTGCCTTTCACGTGGACTCCTTAGTGGCAATACAGCCTCCTCCCAGGAGAAAGGAGCGGATGGATTTTCTGTATTAGCAGTGTTCTTACTAACTGTTCTTAAAGGAGAGTTGTTGGTACTATGCTCTTCTATTTCTGTGCTTTGTCTCCAGCATGGGGACATCTGTGGCTATCTGTAGGGCTCTGGCCTAATAAAACAACCCCAAGATATTAACTGTGGGGTGGGGGTGTGTATTCAGAGATTCTTTGTAGGGATATTCTGCCTTCTCCCATCAAGATAGATCTGAGGTGTCATTGGTACTGTCTAAAGCCACACTCAGTTTCCTCCTATTGTTGTGGGCAACATTAACATCTTTTTGAGTTTCCGAGAGAAGCGTGATGTGCTCCACAACTTGCCAGAGAGGAACAGTTAGCTGAATGCCAAGTCTAAGCTAAAACCTTGTGTTCAGGTGAAAGCAGAAGTTGAGTAAACCCGTAAGCCCTGCTATATCCAGAAAATAACCTTAGGCTTTGACCTTCCTCCCAGAAAAATCGCTTCATACTCATGGCATTATTCTGCAGTTGCTTCTCAACACAGATCTCTCTTCTGGTAGCTGTAGAATCCCTGTAGGTTTTACAAGAGAAGTGTTGTATTCAATTTCTGTGGTTCAAATCGATTCTTCAATCTACCTACTCTTTTGGGAGTACCAATACCAGATAATGCCACTAAAATAACTAAATCATTAGCTATGAGGCAAAACCAATAGAAATATTCAGTAAAAAATATTCAGCTTATCCTCAGTTTTAAACATTTTATGACTTGTGTAGAAACTTAACATTTATGAAGAAGTATTCAAGCATCTTTGAGTTATTTACTCCCCACTGGTAACCAGGGAGGATGCAAAATGTTTATTAGAATAAACTGTTTTCAGAATATTTCCTATTGGCTGAAAAGGTGTAGGAGCCATATGGGAAAAAAACTCCCAATAATAAATTAATAAATAATAAAACAATAATTAGAAAAGGCTGAACTGCCAACATTTAAGAAGGTGAATTAGATGATCCTTGAAGCTGGGGGCTGCCTACACCAGCATTAGCATTGTTGAAATGATAAGCAGTTGATGGAGCATGCTGCTGTGGAATATCACACACAATTAATGCTAATCAGCACGACTGCCTGAAGAAGGGAGAGGTTTCATTATCTTGACAGTATTGTCCTGAGACCCTGAGGATCTCCAAATACAAGGGATCCATGCAAATATTGTAATTCTGGTTTGGAATAGCTATAAATGGATGAAACCAGATTTGTTGGCTTTCATAAACAGCTAAGGAAGGTCAGAACTGTTTTGAGGGAAATCTATGATTCAGATACCACTAAGTATTGATAATTTGGAAGAAAATTGTAGATAATCACTTTGCCTAATAAAGGGTTTTGTGACTGTTGCAGCCCTTATGTGTGATCTGAAAGTTCCCCGATGGGACTTCCAGACTGGCAGGCAGCTGCGTACCTCGCCGCTGTACGACCGCCTGGACGCGCAGGGGGCTCGGTGGATGGAGAAGCATGGATTTGAGAGAGTCAAGTATTTTGTCCCTCCTGGTAAAGGTGAGGTCATATTTTCATACACTCGTTGAATTGTTTTGTTGGAAGAGACAGTTAATTTCA
>VWZY01009955.1:65653-101499 GCA_013399075.1 Chloroceryle aenea | reverse complement strand
CTTTCCTCATAAGAAAGATGTTCAGGTCCTTTGTAGCTCTCTGTTGGACTCTCTCTAGTATTCCCCTGCCCCTCTTGAACTGGAAGACCAGAACTGGACACAATACTCCCAATGTGGTCTCACTAGGGCAGACTAGAGGGGAAGGAAAATCTCCCTCGAGCTGCCGGCCACACTCCTCTTTACGCACCTCAAGATACCATTGGCCTTCCTGGCCACAAGGGCACATTGCTGTTCCATGGAGAACTTATTGTCTACCAGGATGCCACGGTCCCTTTTCATGGAACTGCTTTCCAGTAGATCTACCCCTAACCTGTACTGGTATATGGTTCTTCCCCAGTTGTAGGACTCTATACTTACCTTTGTTGAATTTCATTAGGTTTGCCTTTACCCAGCTCTCCACTGGGTTACCACTAAGAAGCAGATAACTCATGCCCTTGGTTTATCTGCAAACACAGATAACACTGGTGAAATTAGAAAGACACTCTCCTGGTATGGGTCTCCTGATGGACAGTGAAGTCTCATTCCCCAAAACCTGCCCTTGTTACAAATGGTGATTAATGCAGACAAACAATACCAGACAGTAGACATCTGTTGTCTTTGCTACCACAAACAGACTTGAATCAACATGCAATAAATGGTTAGGAGATCATCTGAGTGTAAATGAAGTTGCAACTCTGCCTTTCACAGCTGATTTACTAGTTTGGGGAAAAAAAGCCAGACTGAAAACAGCAAAGTTACCACTTAAAACACAAGGGGACTGAGCACTGAGAAACTAGTGGCCTGATCATCACTTGAGCTTAGAAGGGTGAGAAGAGAGCTGCTTCATTTCCCATCCTACATGCTTCACTTGGTTTTGATGCTAGAGTACCCAGTAGCTTCTTTCTGCAGACTTGCTGAACACCTTCCAGTGGCTGTATCAATGCAGCCCACATCACCAGCTGGGCAGACTGCTCCTCTCTGTCTGCAATGGGCATAAACTTAGAGACTTGGGTGATGGGAAAGGCAGGAGGAAAAAAAAACATGAGCAACAGCAGACACCTGCTTATATATGTACTACAGGCTTAAAATAAAACCCAAAGAGAAACTGTGACCTGCTTAAGTAATTTTACAGCCAAATTTTTATATTATCTTAAAATGCCAGAAAAACTTTGTAGCTGAGTTCAGGTAACAATTTCCAGCATAGCTTGATTATTAAGGAAACAAACAATTCAGACATCTCCCACATGGACTTTGGTTACTCTTGGTCTGGAAGTAGACGGCCAGGTCAATATGGCACATAAAACAAGATCTAAAGAATGAAGATCCAGGCACTTCTGCTAGGAGATCCCATTCCTTTTGGCAGGGAATCTGCATCTTAAGGGCAGCAGAAAGAATTAGGCTGATTTTCTGCCTTCAAGAAAATCAACAGTGACCAAAAAAAAATAATTAGTAGATAAACAAAATATTTTAAAACGTCTTGCTGAGCTGACAATGGAGTGAAACTCAGTTCCTGGCAAGAACAATGGAAGTTTGAGGTAAATTGCTCTTTTGCAACTTTTGCAAAGATATAAGTGGATGAAGCAGAAATCTTCCAGAAGTTTGCCACCAACAATCTAACAAGGGGGGAGGTGGAAAGTTTAATGGTAAAGAAACATCTTGTCAACAAAAATCCTATTTAGACTTTTTCTCCGATTTCTCAAAGGGTCATTTTGACCAGCTGTCATCTTGTAATGGGAAACCTTTCCTTCCTTCAGTGGTATTCTCTGAATACATCATGCATACTCAGGTCATTACTGAAATATCAAATATAGATACAGCTGAGATTCTTTCTGAAATCCACTCTGAGTAGACTGGGCTGCTCCAGCAAGATCTCCGGACAAGTACGTGAGGGATCTTAGTCACGTCCAAGTTTTATTTTGTCATTTCTATGATAGTCTCTCTAGAAATCAAAGTATTGCTATGACCAGTTAGTAATTTGTTTGCTCCTCACTCTCACTTTCAGAAGACCAAGCCCTGCAGTTAGCAGTGTATTGTGTTATAGCAATAGTTGGCATTGCAAAACACTCCATGGAATAAGAAAATACTAATAGTCAAAATAAAGCAGTGTCTTGGCTGACTCGTATGGAAAAATGTTTATTGTGTAAACTTCTGAGACATGAAAAAAATGCTAACCTCTCTAAAATCATCACTTTCATATAAATTTTAGTTTCCTGTTTTCTTCTCCTGTCACTAGTTTATAAGCACAGTGACAAATGGACATTTTTCATGGTCATTTAGTTCTCCATTGCTGAAAGGACTCATGAATCAATTATCTTTACAAGAAAATACAAACCCAGGAAGAGAGAGGGAAAGAGAGTACAGTGATAAATTGAGATGTAAACAGGTTTGAGATTGAAACAGGTTTGCATGGGGTCTTTAAGTTGTGGCACTACAAGTCGAATAGAATTAATAACTCCTGCATAATCCATTTATCTGATTGATGTTGATAAGACCATACTACAAAGAACAAATCCAATCACTTTAGAAGTGGTCAATCAATTTACAGTGTCTTACAGCCAATTCTAACCATTTCAAAGGTGGTTACCTAGCAAAGGATTTTTATGCTGCATTTTGGAAATGAAGTTACATTTGCAGTGCCTTTCTGTGACTAGCACAGTGGTTCAGCAAATCTGGAAAGGAGTCAAGATCCAGCTGTGACTAAAAAAAACCTTGTTGTTAAGATTTAAAATATACTGTGCATCCAAAATAGTTTTCTAACACACATTTGTTTTCCTGACAATCCTCCCCCAGGTACCCATCTCCTCATTGTGGTTCTGCCAGATGTGCAATCTGGTCCTCAAATCTCAACATCAGGACCCGAGGAGATGCAAACTCCTCTTGCACAGCTGGAGGCTTACTCCTTTTAGCCCCACCTCACACTCCTTTGCAGGAAAAGTGCAGGATGCAACTGCAGCTTTCAGGCTGTGGCTCTGCATCAACTACAGCAGCATTTTTTTTTTTATCTATAGAACCCTAAGTAATTCTGATAGTTTGAATTATAAACTCCCTAGTCAACTGTGTGTTTTCAGGCCAGTGAACTGCATTTGAATTTCCTTTTCTTCAGCATTATTCACATAATTCAGGGACCCATAGATGTGTAATCAGCCTCTCACCTGGAGTATCACAATGGAAACTTGTGTACCTTACCCAGCAGCAGCAGCACATACTTTGAAAGCAATTTGTGTGGGTTTGGCATCTGCAAAGCCTACAGCTGCTGCATTGAAGCCTAGTAGGGAATCCATGCATCACTCTTCCTCATCTGAACAATTAATGAAGCTGCCAAAAGCAGGCATTGCAGACCTGACTGGGGATGTCAAAGAAACTCTAAGCATAATGATTTTTTTTTTTAATTTAAACATCTTTGCAGAAAGCCCTTAACATGTGGCAGAGTTCTGCATATCTGTGAGATAATTTATTTGAATTAAGCTGGCAATGATCATATCTCTATCTGTGTATCAGCAGACAGACACCCTAGTGATTAATTATTTTTTTATCACATGTCTTTTCTTGTCTAATCTCTTCTCAGCACATCAGTTCACATCTTCTAGGGACTCTTCAAATAGTTTTTGCCCTTTAGAGGTCCTTCAAAAAGATCACCTGCAACAAAAAGTTGTGCAGGCTCTCCTTTAGATGTTAACTGACCTTAGATAACCAGAACAAAGAGCTTTCTAGCAACGGTGTAAGTCTTGTATTTCAGCTCAGAACACACCAGAAATAACATTGAAACTTGTTTCAAGACATCCACTAGGGTATCAAGCTTTATCCACTAATTAATTAAAAAGAATGTTAACAGTTATATAATATGGATATGGTAGGGGTATAGCAAAGCTACTGAGAAGCAGGTATATTTCTTAGTTTAAAATGCAGCTGTTAAAGGTTTTGTCCTGAGGTCTACACAATTCAGTTTCTGAGTTATTAAGGAAGGTCTTTGTCCCACAGGTAATGAAATATGACTTTTTTCTAAGATTACTATCAAGCTCTGAAAGCCTATATTAGAATTTAGTTTAGATGTTTAAGCTTTGCAAAACAAGTAAGCCTTTAAGTGATATAAATTTTTATAGCTTCCTTGCTATATGATCATCAGTGATCCCAAATTTACCACTATAGAAGGTTATACTAACTTGTAAAAAATAACTCCTTCAAAATGCAAGATCATTACTTGAACTGGTACATAACACATCCCCCCAAAATTCTAGACAATTTCTCCCCATTTTATATGAGCCCTTATAGGTTTTATAAAACAAACACTCTGGCATTTGTGGTTACATGGGATGTAGATACCCCGGTGTGGAGGGGGGGCAGCTGCAGGAAATACCAGGGCTGCCCAAAGGAGAAGCAGCAGCTCCAGGCACTGGAGCACAGATTCCCCCACAGCCTGTGAAGATTCTATAGCAGAGCAAAGGAAAAATGGGAGGAGAAAGGAAAGCAGAGAGGAACAGTTATTAAGCGATCATAACCCTTCCTTTGCCCTAAAACCAGCATCCCGGGGTGGGTGTAAAGGAGGCAGAAGCAAATCACAGAAGCTGATTCTAGACTCAAGTTACAAACACAGATTTAACTACATCACAACAACTTAAAAGTCTTAATAGACATATAATAAAGCAATATCTATTAAAATGTATTCCCATAAAAAAAGATTAAAAAATTCATGTAAGGCAACAATCAGCAAACAAACATCTTAGTGAAGTTGTAGGCTTGTATAGCTGTGCTGTGACTTCTACAGTCAGAAGTTTGTGGATGCAATCCATTTTTTAGTAGGTTGCTATATCAGTCATGCTAACTTTGTAGATGTAATCAGTTAATCAATGGCTGGTTAAGCTTTTGATGCCTACAGACACTGTGAAAGTTGACTGCAAGTAAAAAATATCTGGAGCCTGTTGGAAATTAATCACAATGTATGAATTTTTAACCAAGAGACTGTTGGTTCATACATAGTGGAATATCCACATGCGTGGTATGAGTACAGTTATGGGACAGATCACAGCTAGGACAGGTGAACTAGGACTAGATTAACTTTGTTCAATTTGCAAGGCCAAGAGCTGATCTCTTCAGAACATGTTGCTGTGACAATACATGAATTCACAGGAAAAAATTAGAATTACTGAAGTGGGTCATTGTGAAAGTTCAAATGTTACCTGGTTTACAATGAATAAACACAATTGCTCTTTTTTTCTATCAAACTAGTTAGAAAAAAGTCCGATACATTTAATTCAGTTCCTCCTTACCCAATTATAGACTATCTACCACTGTTACTAGTCAATATCTAATTCTACGTAACAAACCTACAAGATGAAACAAATCCCAATACAGCACTATAAATTCAGGAATATTATATTCTGACTAGCTTTCCCACTAATTCTCTATGGCCAAATTCCTTAAAATACAGCTTCATCATCCCTCGTTTATGACTGAAATATACTAAAACTGTTGCACTAAGCAGTAACATTTGTCTGTTTCCAACATAATACCTGTGATTGAGTGATAATCTGAACTGAAAAAAATAAACCCACAATTCAAAGTTTGTATTGCTCTAACTACTCATGTGTGCAACTACAGCAACTATTAGTGTTGCAAAATAAGTTGAAACACTGATGCATAAAATAGTTTCTTCTGTTTCATTGCTCAATCTATAAAATACACATTTGGTTGTCTCAGTATCAAGGTAAAATAATGTGGCTTCTATCATAATAGAAAACTGGAGAAACTTGAGTAAAGGAGGAGGAGAATAGAGGCTTGACCACTTAAAGTTAACCAGCTTAGGCAAGGTTTCAATTTCTTCAACCTAAAGATCATGAAATTTAATAGCCAGAAGACTGCAGAATAACAGTTATCACTTAAATTAATTCAAGGACATATGCTCTACATCCTCTTGCAGCCATCATTAGAAAGCTTACTGTAGGACACCATATCCATATAGATATTAAAACAAAACAACAACAAAACAAACAAACAAAAACCCATAAGAGGTTTCCATCTCAGGCCAAGAAATGTCTGTTTTGCAAAATCAGAAAATGTGAAGAGTGTATGAATTTTGTGCTCTGCTATTCTGAGAAAATGTAAAAAAAGAAAAAGAAAAAAAAAAAAAAGGGCAAGTAAGGAGAAATATTTCCAAAAGAAAGCAATCAGCTTCAGCTACTCTGGAACAGCTAGGTTTTTGTTCAATATTTCAAAATCAGAAGCTAGCAAAGACTGTACTCCACACAGAGGTACAGTTAGCCCACTTGGTAATAATTTAAACTTATTTTATTATTTCAGAAGAGCTGTATGTTCATGGAACTTGCTGGACTTGGCAGCTGAAGCACAGAAGGTTGACAAGAACAATTTCATGATCTCTTCTGCTTTCGTGGTACTTGCTCTTCAGTTGACTGTGAAAGTAGTTTTTCAATACCTTCATTTGCTTCTTGATATCACAGCAGAAATCAGAAGCTCAAGTCACCGCCCACACCTCATTGCAATCACTGCCCAAATAAACGTGCCTTAAAGTCCCCTTGCCTACCTGATTTACCATAGGATTCAGTAACAGCTGAGTTTCTACATGCTCACACCTAAATCAGAGTACCCTAAAGTTTTAAAGTCAAGGGTTTAACTTCTGGTACCTCAGTGTATTCCAGAAAAGAATACCACTGAAAAGAATACACCACTGAAGAGGCGGCTACCGCACCTCAACGATGTACTCTTTCCTGCTTCACTTTATTATTCTTCACAGATCTTGATGTCTAACAAATACTATTTTATCCTAAGCTTTGCTTTTTTTGTTATAAAGGGATACATATAGTTTTACGTGACATTTCAGCTGTATTTATGAGGGGAAGCTAGAAGCAGAGACAAAAATAGGGTCTACAATTTCTTTAAAAAGTCTGAAACCACTAAACCACTAGGAGTTTGTTTTCTTGGGGCAACAGTGAGATACAGAATTATTAGCATTTGCTTGAAATAATAACCAAAATTAACTAAGGACTTTGCATGAATGTAACAATCAAAATTTGTGGCATTATGTTTTTAATACATACATAAAACTGAATAGCTCTAAATCGTGTAGATGATCTGAACATGGTCCTGGGTTCTAGGAGACCCTGCTTGAGCAGAAGGGTTGTACCAGATGACTTCCAGAGGTCATCGCCAACCCTAATACTTCTGTAAGGCTCAACGTATTTTACATAGGTTATCTTGTGACTGAACATCCAGATTTGATAACATGCAAATGCAGCCATATTCTGCACAAGTCATTTATCCAAACTTAACAGAAGAACACTGCCATCTCATTGAGATATAGCACCAGTTGACAAAAAATCAAATTAAAAATGAATTAAAATGTAGATTAGCAGGTACACTTACAGATTCCAATGCTACCAATTCCACGATCTTATCATTTAAACATACATTCTACAGTTTCTCTCATTAAAAGCTTTACATCACCTTGCCCTGGATATTTCATTCTCTTCTCCAAACCTAAATAAGAAAGCTTAGTTTTCTATCAAGCTTCAATGTGTTCAGCTCCATTAAACTTTTGGGTATCTAATATTGTAAACTAATGATGCAGTGTATGCTTTAGATTAATGGATTTCATGGCGTTGCCTTATCTCTTCTGTGTCCACCTAGTTCTATGATATTTTACATCGTGAATCACCTAAATTTAAAGTTGGTTAAAACATGTAAAAGTCACCACGTGGAGAAGAGACCAAGATGTGTATCTATAACAGAGCTTTCCTTTGAGAGCCATACTGAAATCACAAGATCAAAGGATCAATTTCATTGCTATGCCAAGCCTAATTACAAGCATATAAAAAAAATGAAGTATGTAACACTACTGGTTTTCAATATAACTCACACTTCCTAAGACCTCAGATGCTCACTCTACTCTTCCTGCCCTCTGTTAAAAAGGCCATTTTCAGTTTTGTATTCACCATCTATAAGATATCTATAATTTATAATATAAATAATATGTAAAAACCCAACTTGAATGCTATAAAATGATAATTACTGTTTAGTCCATTCTTGATGACACAGCCTAAGTTCCTTATAAAATATTAAGGTCTTGATGTAAACCCTTTAAGTGCTTTTAACAAAAGGTATTCTAAAGTCAAAATTGATGTTATATGTGAAGATGGGAAGCCCCTACAAAAAAAACCCAGAAGGCCTGCATTGTGAAATCACATATTTAATTTAAACACAGGTTTCACATTACTCTCTAATGAGCAGTCTAGGAAACACCCCAATAAGTGTTGGATTTCAGAAAGTATTGATAGATCAAAAATTTATAGTGTTCTGTTACATAAAATGTCATTTCAACATCTGCTTCCTGTCAGTTCATTTCAATGAAGTAACAAACAATTTCAGAGGAACAGCAATGCTAGAAGCTTCCAGAGATTAGGAGTGTCTACCTATAGTATAATCAAACCACTCTACCTAGACTGTAATCAAATCACAGAAAAGAGGTCACAACAATGAACCAAGGTCAAAAATTGAAGGCATCCAAGTAGATTATTTCCATGCATATATAGGATGCACCACTGAGGAACTAATGGCAGCACTTGTTCACTGAATTTTGTTCATTAAAGTTAAGTACTAGGCATTAGAAAGCAGGATTAGCACTGCAGTTGAGGATTGATTGCTTCACCTCTGCATAATTCCAGGATTGCAAGACACTCAGATCCTGCCTGGAAGCTCATTGCATGGACCTGTCTTTGCGTCTAAGTGGCAGATCAAAACTTTCTAATCCAGCTAGGCCATGCCATACACCCCAAACCAGTCTGTAGCCTCCCTGGACCGTATGATGAAGTGTTAAAAATGAAGTGTCAAAAATTCAAAGTCATAGAAAATTTGGCTTCCCAGAGACCTATGGAAGTCATATAATTCCAACCTCTGCTCAAACCAAGGTCAACTAAAAGAATGCCAACGTTTCCCCAAGACATCACTATTCCTGGGAAGTTCTGGTAATGTGGCACTGACTAAAAGGCTTTCTCTGCATTGTCAGTAGTTGTGTTCCTAATTGCACATGTTTCAGGGAAAGTCAGAAAATTTTTCTAGAGCTATATAAGCACCAAATCGAACAAAACCACAGTGCTAATCCTGCTTGGCACAAAAAGGGAAAGGGAAGAAAGAAGCAACTGCTAGAGCAATTTTAATTCAAGTCTATTGTTTAAAGAAACTGAAAGCATCATCGACAAATCTGTTCTTATTCATGTGGGCCCTCAGTCTGAGACACTTGCACAACAGAGCATCTCTCTGTGTGTGGTTTAGTAGAAGTAATTGGCAAGAGTTCTTTTATCTGCCCATCTGCAGCCAAAATGGGGCAGGGCTGGGCTTTCAGGCTTTCATGAGTGCTGCCCTTCTTAAAGGCCCAGGTCTTCATAACACTGGTTGCTGTCTCTGCACTGAGATGGAGTTTTGCCTTGTTTACACTCCTGAAGAAGCACTGTAAGATTAATTGACCACTTGCTCAATTGCACTGGCAAAGAGGGAAAAACAGTAACACTAGGCAAGACTATAATTAACTCAAGCTTTGATCTATCCACAAGCTGCTGTGACTAACATTTCCTTGGGTTCTAGTTGGCTGCTCAAACTCTGCAGGAAAAAGCCAAAGCCACCGATCACCACCAAGCTTTACACACAACCACAACAAAACATGGAGCACTCAGCATCTTAAATTACATTTTTAAATTGCTTCAGATTCGTGCAAAATGGGCCTTAAGAAAATACTGTAAAATGGAGTTTGGATGCAATCCTCAGCACCAAAGTTACAGCACATTTTAAGAATCAGAGAGGGAGCATATCAAGTTTCAGATCTGGGAGTGGCTGGAAAACATTATTCTGCTAACAGATTTTTTTGTTGGAGTCCCATCTCTCTTCCCTGCAAATGCAATATATGTATAACAAAAAGATCATTTGTTTTAATTAAGACACAGTGCACTCTGTTCACAGGGTAAGGGTCAAGAGTGATGCATCACCTTAATACTCAAAACTCATTTTGCTTTGTGGCAGAACTGTGCTGTAAATCAGTTGCATAAAAATACATGTGAAGCCTTACAAGGAAAAAACTCCTTTTGCAAAAATGTGATAGAGAAATGGAAACTAAAGACTAAAATATTTCCCCCTCTACAAATTGAAGGGTAAGTGCAAGTATCTTTTATTATTTTGTCCAGGTAACCCACTGTCAAACATACTTCAGGCTTTTAGCTTTTTCCATTGCAAAATGTTGCTGCTTTAGAACTTGAGAGGAAGTGCCCTATACTCCTCAGGGTCTTAAGGGAAATATCAGCATGCTTCCTATTTTTAAAAGAAAACAGGTAAAGTATCAGCCTTTTCTAGAAATTCAGCTCTTAGCATATGTACTGTCATTTACATGGCTGAGTGTTCAACCAGAGGTCTCATCTTTCTCCTAAGGATGATTCTAAGCTGCCAAGTTCACTTGCTTACTAGCATAGCCTGACCTATGTAAAACCCTGTTGCTGTATTGAGCTGAGGGACAGTAATTCTGCTCCAGCAGTTTTGGAGTTTTCTCTCACTAGTTCATACAGTCTAATGCCTGTTGCTTTATGTAACTGTCACGTAGCTAATAAACCTTCTTCACATAAGGTGCTGCATTTTGCTAAAGTGCTTCTCCTCCCTTGTTTCTGATCTATTTCCAGTCAACTCTTCTAATGTTTTCCTCATACACTGTGACATACAGCTATCACCTAGATAATTTTTCAGAGCTCTATTCTGCCATTGTTCTGGTCAAAGGTCCCACTGCCTTTTTACAGAACATGACCAGTGTTGGGTTTTGTTCAAATATCAACTTAAATTAATTTGAAACCCCCATAGTTTTTTATATATATATATTCCTTCTGTTGGTTCCAGTCAGCTGACACTTCCCACTTCACTGTTGCTAGCTAATGTATGCTGATCCACCCTCTGAAGCATCTGCAGTTTAGTTTGGCATAAAAAAAAATGGAAGCTTTACTTAAGAGAAATCTTTTATATCCATCTCTCAAATAATTTCAAGGGATTAATGATCTTTATAATATAACTGCTGCTATCCAATGCCATGAGACATGCTGTGAATACTAGAGGTATGAAATAGTGACCAAAATGTGTAAGTATTGATATATGCACAATTCAGACCAGGAGGGTCACTTAAATTTTATTTACCTGATGGATGAGGATGTCAACTCTGCAAAACTGTTAAAATACTGGTATTAATTACTGAGGACTGTAAGAGAGCTGTACAAAAAGACACTAGCTGCTTTTCTGTCCTATAGTTCCTTCTTTGCTGGCAAAACTCTTTTACACTGGAATATGAATACTCTACATACATTTCTTCAGTATCAAGAAGAGAAATTCATATGTTGGACCTTCAGCCATAGCGAAGGTAAAAAGCTCATCTGCTCATTCCAACAATATCACAGTAGTTCCAGGTAAAGATATCTCCTTTCCCCATTCACTCTGCCTCACAGGAAAAAACACCATGATTTAACAAGATTATCTCAGTCTTAACAGATCCGCTCCTCTTATGTCTTAAATTTCATTTGTCTGTATGTACAACAAAATCATGATCATGCAAACCTGTCACTTAGGATACCATTTATATTCCAGGTCTCAATATGCATCTGCAATTTTGGTTGCTAAATTTCCAATTCACGAAGTGGTACATATGTAACAACCACAGAGGTGGTAATGCAACTGAACAGGTATCAGTAAAGATTTGATTTGGTCTTCGAGATTGATTTTGCTACTAAGCCAAGACAGCATTGTTGCCAAGCGTAATATCAGGATTTTCTAAACTGGAAAGGACACAAAATTAAAGTGAAGAAAAGCTATTTACAATGAGGTAGTTACACTGATAATCATAGAGGGTTTTTTCTGAGCATCTAGAGTTAGCTTTCCTATCTCTGCAGGAAGTTGAGCCAGCAGGTGTAATATTTGGCACCAAGCAAAAAAAAGTAAGAAACTGTGGACCTAACTTGGTGTTACTTGCACACCACACTCATTTTTTTCTTTAACAACTGTATCTGTTGCTAAATTTAGTTTGAATAAAGCCTGAGTGTCCTTACTACATAAATGGTGTAATCAGTTTACTACGCATAAGCATAACAAAGAACAGGAAAGAAAATTACATATATATCTCTAGTACCTTGCCTTTAGCTCCAGCCCCTCTTTGAGTGTATGCCATACACATATAAGGCACAAGACAATGTGATTTCCATCCAAGTGATCAGGGACTACAGCAGACTTCAACCTAATGCAGACAATAATTTTGCTAAATTTATATTTACAGTGAGAATTCATGGGGAATGTACAGTGTATGAAGTTGATGTTAAAAAAGAACTTGCTAGTTTGAGTCGAGACCAGGAGACAAAACCCAATGTCATCTGATTCTTCTAGCACACTATGCAAAGTTGAGCTAATGCTCTGGGTCAGGATTTAGCATCCCTGTCAAGTCAGTAGCAAGTATTTTATAACTGGCATACCACCACAGAAAAGCACTCTACATGACATAATGTGTTATTTACAGTTCCTTATTGTTTTACATTAACAAGTCTGGTCACTGCAATACAGCTCACCAACAGCTACTCCATCAGGTCCTCTGAATTTTCTTTGGGAAGTTGCTCCAAATTCATAAAGAAGCTCCAAGGAGCAAACTGTGATCGCTACTTTTACCAGCATATAAACCATCAGATGTATTTTAATTGCTTAATGTGGTGCAATACCATTACTTAAATATTTCATACTTGGAAATGTACTCCCACCTCCTTGAGATAAAATAAAATCAATTAGAGACAGCTTATTTTGATCCAGTCTGTCTTCTCAACCTTGCAAGACTGTGACCACAAATAGAGGGCTTATGTATGAGGAAAGATCGTCTGGGAAATACATCAAGAGTTTCCAAACATTCATAAAGCTCTGTAAATTTGTCATCAACAATTTCCATTAAAGAATTATCTCCAAAACTGCACATCACCCAGACACTTGGTGTAGGTCTGCTACAGGTTGCCTTTTGGGTGACTTTTCTCTAAATTCCTCTGTATATCACAGCAGCATCATGCACATGAGAATAATGGGAACATGTGGAACAAGAAAGATGGCTTGAAAAGACCAGTCTTTGATTTGTAGATACAGTGGCTGAGGACACAGAGCTTAAGTTTCAGCCTGGCCAGAATAGCTCATTATGCAGGGCAGCACTGGACCCCAGAGACAGAGCTTAAACTTAAGATATTTGTTACTTTATATTTTTGTCTTTGGCTAACTACTTGCCCATCTTCCAACTGTTTGGGTTTTTTTTTCTGTTCCAGTGTTCTAGTACCTGCTGCATGCTTCACTCATGCAGCACTGCTTCATATGAATAGTTTATGGTAATCAAGATGATTCCTAGCAAGTCATTTCATCACACAAAATACCAAATGAAAATATTTCTCATGTGTTTTCTGATACTACTTCAAAGTCCCCTTGGTCAGGGCCAAACGTTAAGGTGTGCAAGACTGTGCAGTCATGACAAGCAATTCCCTGTAAAATGCAATATTCTGTGTCTCATTAAGTCTTTCCATATATAGCCAGCTACTATTTTGTGAAAGAGTTAAATGAACTAAACAGCAAGACAACGTCTGAGAAAGTATTTCCAGAAAATATTTCCCTACTTACTCCCCCTAAATTGAAAGAGGAATTATTAACAGTTGGCAAACCCTTAGGTTTTGTTTCACCAAGATGATGTAATGGGCTGTTACACACTGGATCTGCCATTTTCTCCCAAGATTGGCCTTTTTCACTTTTAATATTCATACTACACACTCTTTCCTTAGTTATGTTAAACGGTAGCTAACAAAATTGTATTACTGAATTATTAAGCAAGTTTCTTATTTCATGCTCAATTTAATTCATACTTCCAAGTGGACTTCTGTCTGATTTTCAAAGACTGCAGAATGGTTGCAAGTCTAACCTAATTCTTCTCTCTACTTGCAGAAACAAGGGTCTCTCTTTTCAATCAGGAAAGGTTCATGGGTTTTTTTGTTGCTCTTGTTTTAAACTGGAGTTGATGAAACAAGTAGTTTTCTGGATGATTATAAATGATTTAGAACATATAATTGGTGGTTTAAAAGATACTATTGACATGACAGAGCTAATTGACCATGTTTCCTAAAATAGCTTAAGTTTTACAACTGTTAAGTGGGAAGACAAAATAGATCAGAAGCCAGTCACTGAAATCGAGTTTCATTACTTTAAAACATTTTCACTGATGACTTCCTAGTTAACTCATGATCTTCGGCTCTACAGGAAGATATCAGAGGGGAAAACAAAAAAGAATTAATTACTCCAGTGCAAGCATACTTGAACTCACCAGCTCAGAAAGTATCTATTTCAACTGAACTAAACTTCTTTCTCTTCTCCCCAGCCCTTATTACTTGACTTTGGGATTACCAAGGGAACACATGTTAATACCCAATTCATTTCTAAAAGAATTTAACTTGAATTAGAAGCAGAATCAAACCCTTCTGACTTTAAATACTGGACTGGATCCAAGAACTTATGTCAAAGTAAGTATCAATTTTTCAGATTTTAACATTCAAGTACTGAATTTTGAGTCCAAGATTGCCACTTATCTTCACAAATCTGCAAAGACTTCCCCTTCTCTCTTCTATCCCACCCCTTCTAACTTCTCTAGTTGAGAAAGAGAGCCGAGTGCTTCCTTGGAGAAAGACAGGACTCTCATGCTACTAAAGCAGCCCTTCAACACACAGCATGACAACACACCTATGTGCTCCTTTGCCACTTGTTGCAAAGACTGGAGTATGGACTTAATTTCTCTAAGATGAGGTGAAGATACAAAAAGTTATTTGAAGATTGAGTCCTCAAGAAACAGTACTTAAAGGTTGAACTATTGATCATTTCTCCTCCCAGACTCCCCCTAATCTGAACTCTACAACAATTCTGAACTTGTTAAGAAGTTTCAACTTCATTTGACAGAGAGTAAGCAAGAGTTTATGTCCTGCAAGTTCCAAGAAATTTTGCTGTTGGGCAGAGGACACACAATTCAAGTCATTGCCTCCAGTGAGATGAAGACTACACCTCTCAGCTCTGTTTTCAACTCTGTCTGGCTCAGTTGATCAACCAGCACATGCATACATCTTTCCAACAGTTGTAGCATAAACTGTGACTTGCTCATCCTCCCTGGCAACAGAAAGGGAAATGAGAGCACATTCCCAAATACGGATGTCAGAAGGAGTAAGGGGAGAGTACACACTTCATTCATGACTGTCAACAGTGTAAACACAGAGCTCCCAGCTTGCAGCCAAGCAATCCACTAACTCACAATCACGCTGGCTGAAGCAGGAATCACAAGGATGGGCACGGGATGCAATTCTCCTTCAAGGCAGGGGTGACCACCACTATCTGTTGGCTCTTGATGGTCTTGCTGTGGGTAGGACTCCAAGGTAATGGTTCTCTGAAAATTCTTTTATTCTCAGAAGCAATAGCCACTTGATGCTCATCTGATTCAGTCCAGCAATCTTTTTGCAAGTCTCTCTACTAAATCACAATTACATAACCTTCCAGACTGAGAGGAAACCCTTTGTCTGAGAAATTCCCAAGAATTTAGCCCCAACTTCATGAAACAGAGATTTGTGAAATTAACAAAGGACTAAAGATAAGATCCTTTGTTCAGTAGTAATCCTGGCTTACAAGCAGCTGTTTTAAAGGAACCCTGTAGCAAAATACATACACTTGTACATTCATGTTCCTGTATTTTATTTTGTCAAATAAGACTTGGACTTTATTAATACCTTGATTTCTGTGTGTCTCATTGGGAATGTGGACCTTAGCCTGCATTCTCCCAGGCTCATTCTAAGAGATCCAAAACACGTAGGCACCAGTTGAAGTAGCTTCCCCAAATCAGTTTCAGTTTTGCACTCCAGTTGTATGTATGGGTTTTACTCAGCTGTAAAAGCCCTACACTTAAGAGCCCATGATAAGGTTATATTTAAGACTCTTGGAAGCTAACCTAGAGGCAGTTGGGCCCTATTACTGCTCTTCACAGGGCAGTTTGACCTGTACATTGTAATCAATCCACATCTCTTGTGCAAGGGCACTGCAGAACATGTTTTCATGGAAATATGGCAGTAAGCCCTATATCTGTAACAGAGGTGTCTAGTAATCAATGGTATTTCATTTTCAACAGCTGCTTCATACTCATGTATTTTAAAAGACACTGTGGTGCTGCTTCAAAATCTCTAGGATTAAAGTCATGATCTAAAAGCTTATTCAAGTCATGTTGAAACACAACAGGCTGTGAGGCTGAACACAGACTGACAATTAGTCTAATGTAGATAATAAAGTTATTTTAAGAATCTAGTATATATGGCCTACATCTAAGGTCAAAGTGGGTAAAGCTCAAAGTTATTTCAACTCCTCTACCTGTACTGCATCTAGCAGCTCTCATGTCAAGTAGGATATTTGGAAATAGAGATTGCTAGTCTGCTGGTAAACAACTTGTTTCCTGCCTATCTTGGATGGCATACACTGTGCCATAATGGGGATATACATATCCTCTTCAAAGTTTGCTCACACCAGGAATATATCCTTTGTTTTTTAAATAGTTCAAGCTGTGATAATACACTCAGTTTGCAGATAGGATTCTTAAATATCCACCTTCAAAAATGAGGACAGTATGCCTAACAGGCATACCTCCAGAAGATCATCAGCTTTCAGTGGCTTTCTGCGAACTTCATTTTCAGAGATGCTTACATTTAAAAGTACATATTGCCAGTCCTGAATGTTGTAGCTCAATATCAACAACCTTGAAGAGATGAAAACTGAAGAAAACGAGAAATAAAACATTTGTCAGACTGAACTCCCATGCCAAGTGAATGTTACAGTTATCAGCAAATCTCCAATTATCAAGCTGTTAAAATAGAAGACCATGTGGTTAACCTGAATAAAATTGGTTTGGAATACACAAAAAACAATGTCTGGCCCCAACCTGGAAACAAGCAGAAAATCTTGGGTTTTTTAAGACACTTGAAAACTGACCAAATCTCCCCTTCTTTGCATCCATGTCATCATAGCACTTGTAATGATGAAACTACAAGCAGAAACATTAAAAGAGAAGTTTTATATATAAATTTCCTACATTTTTTCTCTCCTGGAATAGAGAACACAGGACAACATCTGTACTTGGTGTACAATTACATCAACTATCTCCAAAACTCCCAGGACTTGCTCCCACATGAAGAGCAGCTATTTTACTTTATAAAAAAAGGAAACAATACTGGCAAAACTGCTCTATCTAGGCTTTCTAGATAGCACCCAATTTAAAATATGGATTTGTCAATCATTACTACAAATGCTTCTGAAAATTTGGGTTGCTCTGCTAAGGTAGTCCTTGGTGAAAAGTGGATACCTGTCTTCTCTGTCAATAAAAAAAAATATATGAAAACTACTTCAATTTAGACTCCTAATTTCCAGCAGTCCAAAAATAAATTGTAAGCTCAGTAGTAGAAAGACTTAAGTTTCATACTACCTGAAATTCTCCAAAAGAGTATTTCAGAATAATATTTCAGTGGATGTCTCACTGGCCAAGAGAAGTCCCCATCATATAGGAGCAGCACAATTATTTAGGTCCCTGCATATCACTATCTAACAGCCAAGTACTCCTGAAGCACCTGTAGTTAAAATGCAAAATCAAACCCGATAGGAGAACCAACTATAAGCATTAATACTCTAATGCAAAATCCACAGTGTTATGTGTAAGCCACTGCTTCTGGCCTTGATTATTTTAACTTCACCTTATTTTTTAAATCAAGTGTCACAAATGGCATACAGTTCTCAAGACAACTCTGAACTGGAAGTTTGCATTTCGATTACTAACCATTTATTCAAACAGATAACAATGTCTTCGTTCCAATACAACAACTGCCTTTGTCTCTCAAATTTAATTGTGAGTATAATAATGTTGCCTAGGGACAGATTGTTGGCCTTGGCTGGCTCTCATTTGTCACTGCTGAAGGCACATGTACAGAGTACAACCAACAGCCAAGTCTTGCCAGTTTAACCACCAGCAACCAAATCTCTGGAGTTTCTCTTAGTGTTTTACTTACCCACTTCCTTCTCTGAAGGGGACTGCTCTTTCTGCAATAGTTAGCACAACACCTGCATTTCCAGAATACATGGATTCATGCATTCCAGGGGATGGAGTGTCCCAATAACTTAAAACTAATTTTCTGCAATCCTGGTGCAATAAAGACAGGAAGGAAAAGAAGTATCCACAACTGGTTTACACTGGTTTCCTGCTTGAAAGTGTCCAGAATGACATGATTTAGAAAAAAAATAAAAAAAAAAACAGTGATCCACTAGCACAACTCACAAAACCCCATGTTTGTTCCCAAAATATTCTTCTTTTCCTGATTTTACTTCATTAAAACCTAATTTGGTAACTACTCCACTCAAACTGGTAACTGCAATCAAATTTAGCCAACTGGTAAAGCACTCAGACAGACACGTGTCTCAGCAGACACTTCCAGCCACTGGTGTTTGTCATTATCAGGTGAGGCAGGCATTTGCCCAAGATCTTCTCTACCATCACGTTTTATTCCCCGTGATTTGACTAAAAGGAACAGGAGAAGAGATCTGATCTGTACACTCAGGCAAGAAAAATAACACACCAAAACAAACAAACAACAACAACAACAACAAAAAAACACCCACACAAACCAAAACCCAAGAAAATCTCCTCTGGGAGGTGGCAAAGACAGCTTGGCCTTCCAGCTGAGTCCAAGACACCTCTACTCCTCATCCTGTCCTTGGCTGCAGGAGAGTAGCAGGCAACACTGCTCTCAGCTGAAAAAGCAAAGCTTTCCTTTGCTGACCAGTAAAAGGGCAGGAGACAGAAAAGTCATGCAGCCTGGCTTTGATTGCATCGGGACTGGCATGTAGCTTCTGCTCACTGCTGCGGTTCACCATTCTGTCTGTACTGCACATGAAAACCTATATCAGTCTTTGGCCTAGGGTTTCGAATCACATGCCAGCAGTTCACAGCTTCAGCTCAGAGGTGTAATGACAGGTAAGGTAACCAAGCTGGGACCTAAGCTTAGACTACAAATTAAGTCAAAATGCAGCTAGACCCAAAATGCTTAGACTTCTGCCCTTCCCACCTAGGGAAAAAAAAAAAAAAAAAAAAGATGATTGCTAAATTAATTTTTTCACTTGAATTATGAGCATAAGAAATACCTCACGGAGCCAGGCCCATGGTGCACCTTGCCCAGTGGCAACAGGCCATGGAATACTCTACACCAACTACAGCCCATTACTCTTGTGCTTCCCTAACACCTCCAAGAACCAGATTATGGATGTCAAAAGCCATATGCCTGCATATCCTCTGTCTGCTTACAGACCAGTCATGCATCAGTTTGTCCATCCTTTTTTGCTTATATTGTGTCTGCCTCTAAAACCTTCAGAAGTCCACTGCGCACTACACAAAAAGTTGTTTCAAATCCATTTAAATCAATTGCCTAGCTCTTCTGTGGTGAGATTTAGCAAGGAACAGTTCATCTCTTGCCTTCACCAGTTTTATATGCCCCAGTCATATCCTACCACAGAGGTCTTTGCTCCAAACTAGAGTCCCAATCTTTTCAGTCTCTTTGATAAGGCAACAGCCCTCGGTCATTTTGACAAGGTGCAAGAGCAGCAATTAAACCTCCTGTGTCTGTCTTGAAACATGGAAGCCAGGACAGTGTGGTCCTCAAAATAATGAATCCCAAGATAATGCTAATGCCAAAAAAGATCAATCTTCCCCTGATCAGGGGGATGGGAGAGGGGGAAGTAGCTTTGTCCAAAAGTAACCTAAGGTAACCTAAGTCTAGTTCTCATGGTAAAAAACACACCCCTGGGGAACACCTAACATGATAATATCAAATTGCCTTTAGACGATGAACTAGCCTCTTGCAGAGCATGTGCAGAAATACATTATATAACCAAAAGGCAACCATCAAACAGATTTCACACGATTTTTTCTTTGCTGCAACCTGTATAAAGCCTACAACCCCTCTGCAGGTGGGGGCTTGCTTTGCTAACTGTCCCCTGGCACCACTTGGTGTGGAAAACGGCTATAAAATTAGAAGTTGAATCTTGACCCTGTGCTCACTGGTTCCTGTGTACCAGGCACAAACCTTAACCCCAGCTGAGGAACAGCAGCAGCACATTGTCTGTGGCTGCCGTTAGTATTCAGCTCTCACTGCCTCTAGTATTCAGCACCATTACAAGGAGAATGAGGAAAAAGTACTCGGAAAATAAGATTTTTATTCATGCCAGCGCAGCATTAACTGAGTCCTTGATATGGTTCTGAGCCATTGATTTTCAAATGGGCCAAAAATACACCTAGTAAGAAAATATACCTCAAACCCCACGCGTTTAAAGCATCTTACCCTAAAAGGGTATAATTTCTATATTTGCAGAAAAGCCTTTTTGTACACTTCAGAAGCTTCACAAAACACATAATTCGCTTTTCAAAATGCAGTCATCCCCCCTGTTTCTCATACAAACTGTATCTCCAATCGTTGTCTCTGTACAGTTGATCAATCAAAACCTAAACAATTAAGAATCCTATAATCACTGCATCTCTACTGACTGGAATAACGTCACTACAGCTACCTACATAAAATGGCTGTAAGAAAGTGCCTTGTTTGATCCAGCCAGCCTGGAATAAAATAAGCCCCTAAAGTAATGCTTCACCATTTGGTGAAATATCAGAAGTGCTCTATTATTGTTTGTAAGCCTAAAAGACAGGCTTGAGTGCTAGAGTATTAGTTGCATACAACAGAGACTCCAAAAGAAGTAAGAGAGTTACCAGACCAACATTTCCCCTCCTTCGTATCACTCCTCTATCCCCATACCCCAAACACACACAAATAAAGCCAACCCTTTATTTTCTCAAAAGATTTTCAGGTTCAGCCTTTGACACAAAAATCAGACTGTTCTGTTACAGAGTGGAAAAGAGGATCAGGGTTAAATGCTACGGGATGAATCAATGTGCACAACGTATTGTGCACCAGGTTGTAGTGGAGGTGAAGAAAGTATAAATACACACCATGAAGCAGGAAGGAAAAAGAAGGGCAGAGACTCCCAGCCTTCTTTACAGCCTGCCTATTATCCAGACATGTATCAGGAACAAGAGAATATTCATTCATTCCAAATAAATATTTACATGTCAGTGAGTTACACTGACAGTCTGATGCAGCTGTCAGAGCTGAACTCCAGAATCATGTATATTGGGTTGCTTACTAACTGCTCAAGGTTTACTCTTTTGTCAGCTCACACAGCATGCCTTTCCTTCTCCTGCAGAAAATAAGTTTGAGTGTTCAATACCCTAAATCTTCCTCCTTCTCCTGACTATGTGTATGACCATAACTATATTAGAGCTACCTTTCTCCCATTATTAATAAAAACTCATTAATGTTCAATCACTTCTGAAATGACTTCCAGGTAAGGAGTAGCATTTACTTGAAAAAAAGTTATCATTAGCTTTCACAGCTGACTGTAGGAAACAGCTTCCGCTCCAACCACCTTATCATGCTTGGGAGTAAAAGTAGAAGAGCACTGAACCTTCTATTCCTTCCCCCCTGCCAAATCTCTCCCTTTCCAGCATGAGGTGTGCCTGACCTAGAAATACATTGTATTTAAACAGAGGATGGAGACTAAAAGCCTTTGTGTGGCACAGGTGGAGAGGCAGGGGAGAATGTCAAGCAGGAAAGCTTTATTTGGTCACTCACTTGGAAAAAACCAGCCACTGGAATTCCTATCAGTTAGAAATTGCCTGTGGGTATGTAGCTTCTTTTCAAATATTTTATTTTCTTTGCTAGCTTTCAGTGTCCTTTTCTCTTCCAGATATTCTGCTTAAACAAACATAAAACAAACAAACAGAAAACCCCACACAAACAAACCCCAACAACTCTCAGAGTGCCAGCATTCCCTCCAGACACAGATATTTGACATATGTGACAAAGGTGCAGCCTTGAAAACAGACCAACATGAATGAAGCACTCTGTAGTCAACAACACAAACCTCACAAATCTGAGCTGAATTCCAAAAGCCACTATGAGAACACATTGTTAATCTTCCTGTAATGAAGCCAAATCTTCCCTAAAAACCTACCCAAAATATAAGAGAAGCAAATTTAAAGAATTCATTCACGGAATAACTGAATTAGCTCACATCTGTTTCTTTAGTTAAACCACTGATTCATTCAGCACCATCTTTTTATTTGACTTTTGTGAACTGATTGAATCCTTAAAATGTGAATATATCACTTCATTCTAAAATATCAGCTATATCAGGATGCTTTGTTTCCTAAAGAGATGAAATTTCCATTATTTGTGCATCTCTTAAGTCCCTGTTCATTCAATTTTCAGAGAATCTACGTTTGTCCTTTTGCCAGTAGATTTCAACCATCTCCTATCAACAGACTAGCAAACGCACAAGTCGACAGTTTCACCCACACCCCATTTGCACAGCACCACTGCTTTTTTGGTTTGATATAAACCCTAGCAGAAGGCTAATGTAGGCTGGACTCCCAGAAAATGAAGCTTAGAGACAGATTTGAAGTAGGTGGAGTTGTTGATCACATATGCCTGTTGTTAACAGGTTTTATTCTTTTAAGCAGCATCGGAGAGAAAGAAAGGAATGAATGTGTTGTGAAAACTATCGTGAGGAAACTTAGAAACAAGTCTTTCATTTCCACTTGTGGCATTACAAACATTAAGAACATGGAATACAGCTTCCCTGATTCACAAATAGAGCCAAGTGGAACAACAAGTAAATGCAATCAACACCACTATATAAATATTGTAATATCTAATTTCTTCTTTCAGCTAAAAGAGAAAAACAAGTATGTAGAATATCCCGAGCTGGAAGGGACCCAACAGGGCTCATAGAGTCAAGCTCCTGGCTATACACAGGGCAGTTAAAAGTCAAAAAGTATATTTAAGAGCACTGTCCAAACACTTCTTAAGAACTGACACACTGAGGCCTTGACCACTTCCCTGGGGAGCTTGATTCAGAGCTTGACCATTCTTTCAGTGAAGAACTTAATCCTAATATCCCATCTGAATTTACCCCAACACAGCTTTAAGCCATTCCCTCCTGGGCTATCACCGGACACCAGAACGAAGAGACAATCACTTCCCTCTCTGCTCTCCCTTCTGAAGAAAGGTACAGAATCATTTAAGCTGGAAAAGACATTTAAGATCATCAATTCCAACCATTAACCCTACTCTACCAAGTCCACTACTACTCCAAACCTTCAAACACCACATCTATACAGCTTTTACACACATCCAGGGATGGTGACTCAGCCACCTCCCTGGGCAGCCTGTTCCAGTGCCTGACAACACCTTCAGTGAAAATGTTTTTCGTCCTGTCCAGTTTAAACCTCCCCTGGCGCAGCTTAAGGCCACTCCTTCTTGCTCTATCACTTGTCACTTGTGAAGAAGAGACCAGCTTCTACCTCTCTACAACCTCCATTCAGGTAGTTGAAGAGAGCAATAAGCTCTCTCATCTTCCTTTTCCTCATACTAAATAGCCCCAGATCCCTCAGCCACTCCTCTTAAGACTTGTTCCTTTCACCAACTTAACTGCTCTTCTCTGGACCTGCTCCAGCACCTCAATGTCTTTCTTGTGCTGAGATGCCCCAAACTGAACACAATACTCGGGGTGTGGCCTCACCAATGATGGGTACAGAGGGACCATCTCCTCGCTGGTCCTACTAGCCACACTATTTCTGACACAGGCCAGGATGCCATTGACCTTCTTGGCCACCTAAACACACCTCAGTGGGCTCATATTCAGATGGCTGTCAACCAGCACACCCAAGTCCCTTTCTGCTCGGCAGCTTTCCAGACACTTTTCCCCAAGTTCGTAATGTTGCCTGGGATTGTTGTGGCCCAAGTGCAAGACCTGGCACTTGGCCTTGTTGAAGATCATGCAGTTGACCTTGGTACATCAATCTAGTCTGTCCAAGCCTCTCTGTAGAGCCTCCCTACTCTCATGCAGATCAACACTCCCATCCAGCTTGGTATTGTCTACAAACTTGCTGAGAGTGCATTCTATCTCCCCATCAAGATCACTGATGAAGATCTGAAACAGAAGTGGTCCCAATACGAGAGCAATGCCACTTGTGACCAGCTGCCTGCTGGACTTAACTCCATTCACCACCACTCTTTGAGCCCAGCTGTCCAGCCAGTGTTTTACCCAACAGAGCTTATGCCCATCCAAGACATGAGCAGACAGTGTTTTTCATGACAATGCTGTGGGAAACAGTATTGAAGCTTTACAGAACTCCAGGCAGAAAACATCCACAGCCTTTCTCTCATTCACTAGGTGGGTCATCTTGTCATAGGAGCTCGGGATGGTCAAGGAGAATCTGCCTTTCATAAGCCCTTGCTGACTGGGCTTGATCCACTGCTTGTCCTGTATATGGTGTGTAACAGCATCATATGTTGTTGTAAGCAACAGTAAGATTACCAGCCCTCAGTCTTCCCTTCTCTGCACTGAGCAAACCTAGTATATCCTAAGCTGCTCTTCCGAAGTCATGCCCTCTTGTCCTTTCTCTACCTTTAGTGTCCTCCTTCGGACACTTGCTAATGTTTTTTACAGCTCTCTCATATCACCAAGCCCCAAACTCTACACAGTACTCAAAGCAAGGCCACAGTAATGCTGAGTATAATGGGACAATCACCCCTTTCGACTTGATTCACTATATTGTGCCTAATGTACCCTGGGATAGAGTTGACCCTTTTGGCCACCAGGGCACACTGTTGACTCACACTGAGCTTACCAACTACCAAAACCTCCAGATCCCTTTCCTTTCAACCTCTTCAAATAGAATTTGTAATCTATATGCATACCAAGATGACACCAGCACAGGTACAACTCGGGTATTTGTTGTTAAGTTTCATATGGCTGACAATTGCCAAATGCTCCAATCTACCAAAATCTCCTTGTAAGGCCTCTCTATCCCAAGGGAATCTACAGCTCGTAATTCAGTATCATTGGCAAATTTACTTAGTGTGCACTCAACTCCTACACCCAGGTCATTGATAAAAACACTGAAAACAACTGGTCCTCAGACTGAGCCCCGGGGAACACCACTAGTAACAGGCCAGACATTAACCCATTTGCTACAACCCTTTGATCCCAACCTTTCAGCCACTTGTTTTTCCAACATATTCTCGAGCTGTCCAGAAGAATATTGTGAGAGACAATATCAGTGTCCCCGATCCCTGGTCTCATCTCCTCAAAACTCTGAAGACTTCTGATCACCCTTGGGCTTTGGATCACCTGGAAGGCCACGTAGACAAGGAGAAGCTTCTCCTGTTATGCTGAGCCAAGACTCATTTCCATTCACTTCTGTCCCACCACACTGCCTTCGATCTGATGTGGAGAGTGCAGGATCCCCTTTGTCTTGAGTTATGCCTAGTTATCAGGACAGCTCTGTTCTGACAGTTGAGGTTGTGCTCAGCCCTAAGGAGTTTAAAAACTCCTACCTGGGTCTCATGCCCTGCCCATAGGTTTTCTTTTTCCAACAAAACAGCAAGAGCCTGCTCATCCTCTGCTACCATGATCCCCAAGGAAAGCAAAAATGAGACTGACAGGTAGGTCTGAAGCTGCAGGATCTTAAAAACATTCAGCTCAAACTCTTTGCCTGCCTTGGCCCACTAACCCCAAGGACACCGAGTCCTCTGGGATGCATGACCCAGCGGCTGTCTCCCACTGAGCCCCGCTTCCCGACTGTTGCCATAGCAGTGAAAGACAAATGTAGCAACAGGCACTCGAGCCTCCTAAACACACAACTCCAAACCACGTTTTAAAAATAAATTAACTTATATCCAGCCTTGCCTGTTGCCTAAGAAAGAAAGAAAAACAAACCAAAACATATAACATGTTTCAAGAAGCTGTTAAGTTCATGCTGCTTTTGTTCAGATGCACAAGAGAATGGATTTAATTACTACTAAAATTGAATGATAAGTGCTGTGCCATGGCAGAATTGAAGTAGTTTGCAGTAAGATCTGCCTTTTGTAAGAACTAATCATCTGGCAGTTATTGACTATCTAAGTGGTTATGCTAGGGAACAGAAAAACAAGTAAAAGTTTAGCTTTTATTTTAGGCTGGCTTTGTCTTGTAACCCTGACTCCCTTCTCTGTGAAAAAATGTGGTTGTAGGGCAGGTGGTTAGTTTCTGTTTGCATCACAAGCAGAGATTATTTGTGCCTGTTAGAAATTCATCTCTCTACAGCTCAGAATCCTTTCTTTCCATTTTCATACGCTTATCGACATGGTTATTCAATACAGAAGTCACTTGAGAGGAGTATTAACATTGCTTTCAAAATTGTTTATCTACCTCCTTAGCTTCAAAACTTTGCATACTAATATTTTAGCTCTGTGACATGTAGTTGAAGAAATAGTCTACTAAGAGCTAAGAGCACAAAAGTACTGAATTTCTGCAGTATTCACACAGTTAAATACACTTTACATCACGTGAAAACAGCCTTTTTGTAACAACGGTGGACAGCTCTGTAGGCCAAAGGGACATGGAGGCTTGAAGAAACAGATGAATGCTCCACTATTCTCTCCACTGAAGGGTTTTTCCTTGGCTCCAATAATTATTTTTGTTTAATTAAAATGTAGTGACAGAAGGAGGTACATTCAGTGATCATTCTTTTTCTCTGAAGTCACAGCTTCTACATTGTGTGAAGATCACTGGAGGAATAATTCCAAGAGAAGCACTCCACCACATTTTGCAAGTCACCTCTTCTCTTAAATCGAGGCTAGACGAATTAATTCCACTCATTTCCCTGCAAAAGTTTGCTAGGATTGATCTGACTTATCCGTTATGAAATATTAACCTAGATAAAACACTTCTCATCCAAGATTAAGAGGGAACCCAGAATGTTCTACCAAGTGCCTAAGGAAAGCAATCTAACACTCATCCCAGCTAAAGTTACATTCTCATGAACTCAGTGAGAGGACCTGGAGAGGAGGAGACAAATTTCCCAATTGCCCAATTGTCATTGTCTAAGTAGTAATGCCCCTTAGATGAGAAGGCAAAAATAGGGTAGAGTATATCATCTTTGTCTGAACACAAAATAAAATGCAGTTATGTATTTTGGAGCTTTGAAGCGAACTCATGTTGAAACATTAATTCTCACTCTTATAAACCATCAAAACCTGATTGTAAGCCTCCTCACAACTCCAAACCACCACAAATCCAAAGGCTGATTAGCAGCTTTTTGAAGGCTGTCCTTTCAGCAGCAGTTCTTCAGTAGCTCCCCCGATGAATGCTGAGTGTTCACATTCCTGTTGATATATCTGGAATCACAACTCATTCAATTGTTTCCATCTGCAATTGGTCTTTTCAGGGAAGGTGCCTGTGAATTAAAAGCCCTTCCCCCTCTCCCCCACTTACTGCAGATAGATACCAGAATCAAGATAGTAACACTCACACAGCAGTGATACCATCTGGCACAATTAGTCAGCCCAAGGGCTGGGTAATGAACTGTAATATACACAATCGAGCACGCACGCTGCAATTGCAATTATTTGATACCAGTAGACATGTAAATTCACCAGGGGGTGTAAGAAGTCTTTCTAGTATATACCTTTTTTATTGGTATGCACAAATATTAGAACAGAAAACGTTTTCTCCAAGCGGTCTCTGTAAGCTTCTTACAGTTTCTGCAACAGCAAATGAAGAATTTTGATTTTATATAGAGTAGCAGTAAAAACCATCTAATTCAGATGGTGATTTCAATAGCTTGTAGCACAAAAATCATTCTAGGGATTCCACCAAACATTTTTAAACATGCGTCAAGCATGACAAATGTCACCATCCTCTGCACCTCATTCTTCTTCATACACCAATTATCAGTGCCCAAGGATTCAGCTCTAATATGGTCATCCACCAAGAGAAGACGGCAGCTGTTAACTCCCCTCCACAGATACTGTTACAGGCCTCCTGTCATACAACGGCCACTGAGTAAATTAACATCTTAAATGTGTCACTTCTGAGCTGCTCCTTCTAGTTCTGCTGTGGCAGCATTTTTTGTAAATACTTTTTTTCAGGGCTTCAGTACTCATTTGCACAGAAAACAGTGCCACAGCAGCCCCGACTCTTCACCAGAAATAAAATAAGAGTAAACAACACCACACATATTTTATCAGATTAACCATGTGCAGAAGTGTCCTACATGATGGCAGTAAATTAATGTCTACTCTTTTCCATAGCCTCTGACATATAGCATATGTACATTAGTAGGCAAACAAATGCACGGTAGAGAATCATATTTATTAAGCTTAATTAGATCTACATGTGCTTTATCCTGGGCACAGGAGTTACTGCATCTTGCTTACCTCTAAGCACTCTAAGCAGTATACTTCCTCAAAAGAGACCCAAACATTAAGCAAGTATTTCTGGGGGCAATTAACTACACTTAAATGTCAGGAGAGTAGGCATTTATCTGAGTATAAGGCCAAAAAGGTTATCAAGTTTCATTTGCTATTTCAGCAAGATCTTTCCCTCCTGAACTAATGACAGGGATGACCACTTTTTTTGTAAGCTTACATCTTATTAAAGGCATGATGTGACACAACACAGAGGCTTTACAAATGTGAGCATACCCTCTCTGTTCTCCTGTGAAGTGCAAAAGTATTCATCAACTTGGTGGCCAATGTTAAGAAGGAAGAGTATTCTCCTCAAGCCTTGTCTAGTTCTTTGTCCACTGTACTTGTATTATTTCCCTCAAAAAGAGACTTTTCCTTCCTATCAGCACTATGTAGTATAAGAAGGAGCTGTAAAAAGAGTGAAAAACGAAAAGCAAAACATAGAAAAAGTCTATGAAAATTGAGACTGGGAGGTCTAGAGGGCTGTGTCAGCACATCTCACCTACTGCTACACTTCAACACTTGGGTACATACAGATTGGCATAGTACATTGCAAACTCTTCAAAATAGCTATTGCTAAACATCTCCCCCACTTCTGTTCCCTTCCACAGCACTGTCCCATAAACCTCATCATTATTTAACTTGGTTTTCTCAATAGCACTCAGGTGAAACTTGTGTGTTACTTGGCTCAGTGTTTATACCTCATTTAACCTAAGGGCCATCTTAAACAGAAGGTTTGTTTTTAACTTCCCCTTGGGCAGATATTGAACTCTCCTATGTGGAAGCCTTAAAGAGCAAAGAAGCATCATAATTAAAAGTTTAGATTTACCTTCTGAAGAAACAACAAAAAATCATCATCAGACACTTGCTTCCAGCAGTAAAAGCCCTTCGTCTGTACGCTGAGTCCCCAAAAGCTTTTTCCTTGGAGCTAGCATTGCTTTGCAGCACTTGTGTTTCAAGTGATGGCATACAGAAACAGCTCCCTGTCCACATCATTAACCACCGCGATTATTTGCAGAAGTAGAAAAGTGACTTCCAGGCTCACCTCCACGCATCACCACCAAGAAACTTCAAGTCAAGGAGAACAGATGACTTCCAGTCCTGTTCCCCTGCAGGCAAACTGTATCATCCTGCAGCCACAACAGTTCAGACTGACTGCAGGGGGAGTGCTCCTGCTGAATTAGTGTACAGCTTCCCTCCGTGCTTAGAGCTCTTGACAGACAGGATCAGTCCTTCTGCATGGGGGTATTCACCTGATACCTCCACAGGAAATGTAAAGCCACTTGACAGACCAGAAGTCCTTAACTAATGCAGGGGTTGTGTTGAAGAATTAGTGCAATTATTGATGTTAATAGCTATAAGGAGCTACAAGAAATAACCTGGAAGATGTTGCCATCGATAAAATCCAGGGCTAGCAAAAGGATTCTGAGGGTGGCTTCTCGTATGAAACCCAAAAGTCACTTCATTAAGTCATTCACATAATGAAGGTGATGATGAGAGATCCTAAACTTTTAATTTTGGAAAGGAAACTATACCTTCAGCCAATATTAGAAAACTATTTTGAATGATTTCACCATAGGGTTCAATTATTCCAAACCACCTTATAATACATCATTCAGAACTTGCACTCTTCACACAACTGCATGTATACTTAATTTGTTGGACTAGTCTGGTCAAGGACTTTTTTATTTCAGTCTGTCTTTACCATGCTCATTTTTTGACTTAAACATTCCTTTCTTTTGAATACAAAAATATTGAAGAGATTTTTGAAATTTAAAGTTCAAAAATGTATTTTTCAAGAAAAAAATCTAGCATGTAAAGGATGAAAAGCAAAGATTAAATCTGTGAAATAAAATTTTATAAACAGAGGTACAAGTCTTTTTTTTAACTGATTTTTTTCAGCTTCTACACAGTATTTGTGCTGGACTGGTAACACTGCAACATGATGAAAGTCTTATACTCTCCATTGCAATTCTCTCCAGGGACCAGAACATTTGAAATGGTCTTGGTATGGTTACCAAGGGTGAATACAGAATACTCCTCATTGCTTTGAATGCAGAGGGGAATGAACTCATGTGTGATTGAATGGCATTTACAGAGTCTGACCTGAATGTCAGTCCAGGTCCTTGCCACCTGGTAATTGTGTGCATTTACAAGAAATCATGGTTTGAATTGACATCACTGAACATTTCAGATTTCAAAAATAGATATTCACTAAAGCTTAAAAGAAAATTGATCTATTCTGTGATACAAGTTAATTGAGTGTAGTTTTATCTGGTATCAACTGATTTGTGATGATATAAAATGATACTGGCAGATGTTAGTCATCCATGACAAGTTACTTGGCCCCTCTGCTTTCTTAACTTCCCCTGTTCTAGTGCCAGTTCCAAATTCCTTGCTATTCATAAATCCTCATTTTATTAAAACTTATGGACTAACAACAGGTTCTTACTGTTTTATAAAAAACCTTTCTCTTCTGCATTCTGTTGTACGAACGACTGCACGGGGCCAGGAAATGTATTCCCTCTATGTACTATTGATCCCAGGGTCAGGAAATGTATTCCCTCTATGTACTATTTATCCCAGAGCTGAGGAAAACCAGCTTCGGAAGCAAGACATGCACAGAATGATCCTTCTTCTGGTGTTCTCTCCAGATTTTGGCAAAATAGCAGCTGCCAGGCTGAAGGTTGCCTTCTAGTGTTGTATGCTACTGCCACTAATAGCTTTCTTAATGACACTGGTGTATTCCTCCTTCATCCATTTACTGTTCTACTTTTTACAGCGTCTTAGAAGGTGTCCCACTATTCACTCACACACAGTATAAGTGTATATTCACTGATGATACATTATAAAAGAAATCCTTTTGAGCAACCTGGTTTATTTTTAAAGAGGTTTGGCAGTAGAGTTTGAGATTTGTTTTTATTTTTATTCCCCAGGTTGTGTTGTACCAGTGATTTAGATGCACAATTGCATTACACCAGGCCTTCCAGACTGAAGCTGTATGTTGTTCCATTCTCTAAATGCAACTGATTTGTTTGGACACCAATCCAGAACACTGCATCAACTATTTCAAGTGTCTTTCCAGGCTCTATTATATCACGGAGTCAAAGGGCAAGCACCACTTATGGATGCACTAAAAAGTACTTCCTGCTGCACTTGTATTTTCCCTGGAAGTACCCATACAACTCTTGACCCACAGTGACCCTCATTAGCTCAAAAGACATCTAGATCACAGCTCAAGATTCAAGTGCATAGATGGCACATTTGGATCTGCTTTGTATGGATTTTTAGAAAGCAAAAAGTCACATAATGCATTCACAGAAGTGGTCTACTGACAGGTGAGCCTCCAATGTACAGCTGATGGGAAAATGCATCACTCTTTCACTTAATGAGAAAAAAAGGAATTAGAAAAGTCAGTTTACCATCCAAATAATTTTAAAGTGAAGATAGCTCAGCTAACTACTGAATAGCTTGCTAGTTTTTTTTTCCACAAGAAATTCTCCTCTTGCTCTCCCTTTGCTAATTATGGGAATTCTCATTTTAAGGATATACCAGCAGGAATAGCATGCCAAATCTACAGATGGAAAAGAAAAGGAATCTGGAGGATCCTCATATATGAATAGGATTGCATGGGGAAAAGGGGCTTTGTTAGATCTATTTCCACGATACCCTTCTCTCCCCTCCTTACAGCTTCTGCCAAAAACATGCATCTGCATATTAGAGAGGAATTATGTTTGCAGGGTACTTGTTCTAGAAAAATTGTCCTACTTATAATATAGAACCATTTCTGAGGCACTACGGCAAAGTTAATTGATAGCTCAATTACAGGTAGTTGCATTTAGAGGGTTAATTGCTTACTGCTTGCAACTACACTTAAAACTGAAATTTGCATGCCTTAATTAAGACTGCAAATGACTAGAGAGAAGAAGAAAAAAGTTATTTCTTTCCTCTCTCAATTTCAAGTCTTGAGACAAACACCACATCAATCTTTTTCACAAGAAACAGAACAAATCTCTCCTGCTGCTTGCCAGTCTTTATGTGACACTGGAAATTATTCAGCCTCATCTCTGAGGCTTGCTCTGAGATAGTAAGATAGAGAGGCATTTGGCAGCAGCTGTTAACCCACCTGCAGAGACAACTTCTGTCTCATTTCATCTCCTGAATTGCTCAAGCCACCAGACTAATGTTTACTTGTTCACAATTAAAGGCACCACATGGCCCTCTGGGACTGTGCAAGAAGGGAATGTCAGAGCTTTCAGGGCCTGAAATCCAAGCTGTTCTCCCTGTTTAAATATTGGGCAGCTATTAAGACCGAATATATCCTGGAATGCCAAAATGGCTCACCCAGGACAGCAATAAACCCTCACTGACAGAGCATACACAACCACTTGATGCTAACAGCTGTTTCTGTACTGGAAGCCCTAAATTGCATGTTTACTGGTCTTCCAATTTATGATATTCTTCATAAGAAATAGCCATTAAACAGCTATGTTCAATAAAAAAAGCTGTATTTTAGAGGACTAATTTGCCTGAAGGGAAGATATTGTTAAACAATAACATCTATTCAAATGTGTTAGGACAAACTGACACTCGTCTCCTCTTAACTATTGTTTCCTTGGAAATAACTTCTACTACTAATGGTTATTTTTCCTTCTGGACAGCTAAAGGTGACAATAATTCTGTTAAGTAGACACATTAAGTACTGACAGACAGCATGTTACCATGAAGCTCTGCCAGGAATTTTTCTGTTGGTGTCTCATAGTAATTATGACTACTGAATATAGACTATTTTTTATTCAGGTCATAAGCAAGCTAAACGTAGAACTAGAAAAACAAATGAACCTTTTTTACATTAGTGATGTTGATGATATTGACTACCTTGAATAATAAAAAAAAAATAAACACACACAAACCAACACACCACCTTACATGAAAAGGGATTGTACTTAGATTCCAGTGAAATGAAAATAAGGTGACAAAGTAGAAAAAGTGGACTTCAAAAGTTGAAAGTAGTTCGCAACTTTAATTACATTATTTTGTTTATCAGGAAACATTAATTGCCATGCATTTAATTTATACTGCAGGAAGCCAAAATGCATTTTCACTCTGGCTACCCAAGGAAAGTGAACTTGAGGGAGCCACCAGAAGCCACCGATCTTATTCATCTGTTTCGGTTCAGCATAGGAATAGGAGTTTCCAAGGCATGAACAACCCCCTACTCCATGATATCAAACAGCCTCAAAAGGTCCACATTACCGTCTTTGTGGCTGAAAAGCCACAAGCCATTTCAGTTATTATTTTCTGAGCACCCCCAGAGTCGCACAGCAAACATACAAGTCCAAAGCAGCCAAATCCAGGGCTGTTTTCTGTCCAGCCGGACAGAGAAATGGGCTGGACCAGTCATGGTGGAGAGATACTGTGTCCCTGGGAGGAAGGCAGTTGAGAAGTCAATTAAAATAAATAAAATCTAAGATAACAGCTGTAGGGATGAGAAGCACAAACCTGCAGGAGACCCAGGTTCATCAGTTAAGCTACTTAGAGAGCACCCTCTTCCTTGATAGATGTGGCCTCCTCAACACTAGTAATTTCAGCTTCCGAAAGGAAAGGATCTTTTCCCTTTTAACTGTGACCAGTTCAGTCAGCATGGGCTTGAGAATATTTATAACTGCTCCCATTCTGTTTTATTTAGCTCTCCTCTTCCCTAATTTATAGTTAACCACATTTCCAGCCTGTGAAAAGAAACAACCCAAACAGCTATTTCACCTATTGTATTTGGGAGGATTTTTGAGAGTTGGACATGAAAACCTGATCTATTTTAGAATCCTAAGAATAAATGAACTTCCTAAAACAAAATGTATAATTATGGTACAAACAACATATTCTTTTGGAGTACATACAACATATTCTTTTGGAGTACATAAAATTTCATCATGAAAGCTGCGCTGAGGACCAGCGTTGATTTTGAGCAAAAATTAGGTCTTAACTATTTTATCCTCAGCCACCTCAGCATGGTGTGAGAAATATATATTCAAAAAGGCTGAAAAATATTGATTCTCTATTTGCTATTTACTGTCTAAATACCAAGTTGTTGGAGAACAGGCACACCACTCTTGAGAGGGTAATCTCAAACACTCCAGCAAGATAACCCAAGTTCTACATTTCCTGGTACCTTTTCCCATAACTACAGCAGGTTTAGTAAATTACTCTCACAGAACACACTACTTAACCAACTTAGTTTGGTCTGCATAGGAGAAGCTTATCTGTCTGTTTTATGAGAATATCCTTTCCTAGGCTTAGGCAGCCATCAATTCTTGGCTTTTTGGTGAGAGGCACAGGCTATCATGGAGAAAATTTTATTGAACTAACAAGCCTTTGAGTTTCTGCTGCTCTCTCAGTTGTCTACCATGATATTGCTTATGCCTTTACTGACATTGAGGCCATTCCTGAATTTGGCCATGGAAAGAAAATCGGAACATGGTAAGCAGGAATCAGGTGGCACAAGGATGTATGTTAAAGCATTCTGTGCCTTGAGATGTATACTAGTATTTCAAGTCCATCACATTGCTGCTACTGAGTAGTTCATGTTTTCCAAGTTTGCTTATCAGATCAAGTTTTCAAGCTTTTGTTCATGGTTTCTAATGTGTCTAAAGCCTTGTCTCAGAAGCAGTCTTCCCTCTGTTCTATAAATGTCAGCTACTGCTTTGTGCCATTTGATTCCCATAGTAATAAGTGATTGGATGTGCTCAGACACACTGGTCCATAGAAAAAATACCACTCAAAACAGCATTTCTCATTTGAACAAGTACTTGCTAATCTCTAAATTGTTCAACGTGTTGTCCATCTCCTGTCTTTCTAGACTCTTTGCTACCCCAAGTACACTTGTGGTGGCTCACTCTGCAGGGTCTGAAACACAGACTGAAAGAAACCTGACCTTCTCCTGCTGCCACCTTTGCCACTGGCGATCTCCATCATGGTGCCACACTCACTGCTCCCTACCCCTGAAGCACCTTGTTCAGTCTCAGTCTGTGAAAGCTGCAAGAGCAGTGAGCTCCACTCATGGACATTTGTCTAGATAGCATACTTTTTTTTCCCTAAAGAAAATTTTCTTTTGTTTCATAATAGAAGAATAATGTGATATTTTCTAATTTCTCCTTGGTTGTCTTTTTCCAAACTAAAACAAAAACAAACCAACCAAACAAAAAAGGCACATGGTATTTCACAGTTCTAGCTTTTAAGTTCAGATGTCCAAAACACTTGGCATTCAAGTACTTAATTTCCTGGCATGTAAATAACTATTATTTTCTCCATCTTTCACTCATGATATAGACAACCAGTGACAAAGGGAAAAAGAAAAGAACAAAACCAAAATAAAACTAAAAACCCCTGAAAACAACAACAAAACCACAACTATACAAAAAATCCCCGACCCCCCCC
>VWZY01009955.1:12607-65624 GCA_013399075.1 Chloroceryle aenea | reverse complement strand
CCCAAAAACAACCAACCAACCAACCAACAAAAACACAAACCAGAAAACAACCAAATGAACAACAACACACCACACACCGCCCAAGTCACCACTCCTGACTTGTAGTTCTTTCATACAAGCCACAAGTCGTGTCCTGCAGCTAGGGCAAATAAAGTCAGCATTCATAAAAATGAATTTGTGAATGTGCCTGCAATAAATTTGAAAATAAGAAGTTCCCAAAAAACTGAAGGACAATAAAATACATGCTAGTTCATGTCATAATAAGAAAGGTTCCTTGTGATTTCTGTATTGAAGTAATACTTATTGAGAGGGAAATAGTTAATTTTAGAAGATATAGTGTTAAGTTGATTTCATTTTTCAAATGCAGATTACACAGTTGTTCTGCAAGATGTGATTTCTGTATTTAAGTGCATATTTGTATAAATATTCTGCATTTTGGGAGAAGCTTTTATTGCAAAGATTACACACTCACCAAATTGTATTGGGAGTAGCTGCAGAAATGAATCACCTAAGACTGATGTTCTCTGTCTTTGGAGTAGCTTACACTGGGTCTTGTCTGGAAACCTTGTGGTATAAGATCATTTAGCTTTATAAAAATGGGTGGGGTTTTTATATCTGAGTTATGAAGAAATTCTGTGACTTAAAACTGCAATTATAAAAATGCTGTGGGGTAACATTAGATTCTCTGAATGTAAGGCTAAGTGTTAACTTATCTATAATCATATAAAGCAGACACTTCAGTCTTGATTTTGTATACACTTAATTAAAAATAATAGAACTTAATGTATAACAAAGTTATCTGTACATTTCTATGCCTGAGTACAAGAGAAGGATGTCCAAGACAGATACAAGGGTAACTGAGTTACCACTGCTGGTGGGAGATGAACAGAGGTGTAATTAATGACCTACAACTGAAATCAGCAAGAACCACAAGCCAGGGATTATCAGAAGACATAATGTGGACATTTTTTTAATGAGTTAGACGAGTTAGGGGTTGGTTTGTTTATGCTTGTTTAATGCTGTTGTGTGCATCCTGTCACTAAAAGAACTGAGGCAGCATCCCCACTATCCACTCTTCTCTTAAAGGATTATAAGGATAATTTTCTTATTTTTATATCTGCATTTTGTATTTAAGTATTCACAGTTGCTCTTACATTGAACTAGACAGCAGATCAATTATTAAGCAACAGGAACATTACACATTAAAATACAGGACATCTGTTATAAGGTAAAAGGTTTTGATTCTATCATTTTCTATCAAATCGGATTTTTAAAAAACTTTTTATATTACCATGGAGATTTACCTTAAGAATGACAACGAGGAATTATTTTTGAGTTGGAGTCTTATTTTTAATAGAAACACACACTGTCACTGCAAAACGGAATGAAACCATTCCTCACTCATCATTTCCCAATTTAGCTGAGTTTGATTGCTGCAGGTTTTTCAAAAAGATCACCTTCCCCTAAAGCTGGCATTGAAAAGCCCTAAAATGGGGAAAAAAAAAAAAGGAATGGGAAAAGAATTCTGATGCAAGGTGTTTCACCTAGGTAGCTTGCCAGGCAGCCACAGGAGCTGAGTCACTCTTGCACTAAACAGAGGGATCATTTCACACATCGGTCATCCACGGAGCTAAATACTTCTACTGTGCTCACCATTATCACAAAACTTCTGAGGTGTCTTCAGTAATAGCTCATCTTTTTCCATGTTTCCAGAATCTTTAGTCTCCTAAGAACAGGAATCTCAGTGGGGAACAATGTGGGTTTGTTTGTTTTTTATTTACTGCCCATGAGAAAATCCCACTCAGATGCTCAGATAATTCTACACAAGCATGACAAACAGAGCTTCATATTTTGCCTCTTGATTTGAAAAATATACCATCATTCAGTGGGGATTTGTAGGGAAAACCCAAAGCTATACTGGATAGATGCACTAAGCTTTGTCTCATTGCCATCTAAATGCTTAGGATATTTCTATGCTTTGACATATTTATATCCACAGCGTTTAAGAACTGACTTTCTGATGCAGCTTTCATGGAGGGTCAGATGACACACCGAAATCCTGAAATTCAAGGGGTTGGTGGCCAGGTTGGATGTTGTTCCCTTCTTCCTTGCATAGGGCATTGACAGAACTGTCACCCTTTGTGTTGCAACTAAAGCTGTGAAGAGCGACTTTCAGAAATTAAGACAAGAGGGTCAAAAGTGTACCTGTGTCTGTAGCAGGCAGATTTACTGAGTGAGAACAGAGACGAAGAATTCAACAGCCAAGTGTCTCTCTAAAGGTGCTGGTCCTCCTGAGGGCTGCTGTCAGCTGCAATTCCCACATGACACTATTACAAAGCACCCTTCTTCAAAAAATACAAACCATCTGTCCCGAGTCTCAGACCCAAGCCTCTCTTGCCTTGCTCTATTACAATGAAATTGAAGTCCCAATGTGATTAAGAAAAACAATTCCCAGTGCAGGATTAGCAAGCGTTTTTGCAGGAGCAGTAAGCATTAAAAGGCTGG
Source organism: Chloroceryle aenea (assembly GCA_013399075.1). Classification (NCBI taxonomy): domain Eukaryota; kingdom Metazoa; phylum Chordata; class Aves; order Coraciiformes; family Cerylidae; genus Chloroceryle; species Chloroceryle aenea. The sequence goes on along the minus strand of VWZY01009955.1, from coordinate 63,119 downwards.
CTGGCAAACCATAGAGAACACCATTATTCAGCCTGGTTCAGCACAATCCTGCTTGCATAACATACTCACTGTATTTTTGTTCCCACATTTCTCCACTACTGGCAACATTAGCATGAGAACAGTACCTCTGTCAGTTAGAGCTGTACCAAAGTTTACCCATTTTCCTCACAGGGCATCGTGCAAGTATTGTCTTGCATTTTATTCTCATTTATTCTGAGTCTGCTCAAGTTTTGTTTTGACTGGGAATTCAACTTGACTGAAACTAACACTATCTACCAATACTGCACGAGTCCTACAAGAGTACATGAGATTTCATCTGTTTTGCTCAAAAACAGTGTCAAGCATAACTCCTGAAAGATCCTGTCTTTCAGGATAGGCCCATCAAATCCATTAGGGCACATTACAAACATCACCTGCCCACATAGCAGGTGGAACCCGATTTCTATCCCAGGAACCTCAGAGGGAAAAACAGAGCTCAGGCTGTGAGCTTCAGCTATCTGTGAAAATGGCAATAAAGACTCAGAAACATTCAGCTGACACAAAACGTTCACTCAAATACAAAGCTCATCATTCTTGTCTGTTTTCTAAGTATTCAGAAAGAAAAAACTCCCGTTAAGATGGCAATCTCCATAGTCCCCTCATTCCTAGCTTTCTGACACTATTATTGATACATCTCATTGCTTTACTGCTGTATTTTCAAATAGCAATTTTAATCTTGATAATGTAAATAGGTGTATTAAGGACACCTTTCAATGTTCATGCATTTATCTGGGAACAGAGAAAACAAAAGCAGTCTTAGTAACCACAAATGTGCTCGAAGGGAAGGCCTATCTGCCCTAAAGGAAAAAAATATGGGCTATCCCTTACTTAGCTCTTGGTGCTTTCTAGTCCCTTCTGATTTAAAAAGGATTGGACTTGGTGGTTTTGGTTTGTTTGGTTTTGTTTTTTTTTTCTGGGGGATGGTGGGGTGGCATTGTGGGTTGTGTGTATTTGTGGGTTAAATTTTATTTGCCAGTACTGGAATTTGTTTTCTGGTCTATGATAAAGTTGAAATAACTACCTAAACAGTATAATTAGAGGGCACAACTACAAAAGAGGATAAGAATTCAAAACACAAAAGGCTATAAAGCACTGAACATGCAATTACTTAATTTTCAAGAGACATTTATTGGTTAGTCTGATGTTAAGGCACTGCAATAGAGAAGATAGTCCTACAGTAAAAATAAACTAAAACATGGTGTGAATTTAGGGCCAAGAGAACTCCCTGCAGTCTGAATTGTGCCCTGGACCCTGGGGATGCTGACATGCCCACCAGAACCACAGGTGGGGCCATGGCTAACCAGTTCACAACACTGATTTGTCTCCTCTTTCAGACTGGTGTCTGAGACTAGTCTGAAGACAAGAAAGCTCACTCCAGTTGATATAAAGGAATTAACATAGCTATTACCAATGCTGCTTTTGGTTCTGCTCTACATTTAATGCCAGCTGACAAGTACAAGCAGCATGAATTAAAGGAGAAAAAACAAAGGCTTCCTTGGGATACTGCCATGCATGTTTTCCTAAAAACTTGAAAACTTGAAAATTGTTTTCCTAAAAACACACAGACCTCATCTGCTCTAACAAATGAACACCTCTCTTGTAAAGAAAACATTCATTCTCTACTTAGCACCTCATACTTTCACAGTTGTGCATTATATAAATATTTGGACTAATGCAACACAGCTAAGTAACACATAGGGCTTTCCAAGGAGTTCACATAAGTAGGCAAAGTTTTGACTATTCTTCTTTATGTTTTGTATTAAACCCCTCAGGCTAGTTGCTTGAAAAGCTGCCATTTCCAAGGTTCACCAGATTTAATAAAAACATAAAGACAATTCATTAAAATCCTGGAGAAAAATCTCAGTCATCTAAAGAAGAATCCCAAGAACATTTTAACTAACCTATCCATACAAGTTCAGAGCATACAAGATGACATTCCAATATATAAGGTTTCTGAAGAGTTTACTCAGAGGAAAACACTGCAGCCTTCACTCCCAGTTTCATATTTATTCACTTGTACAATACTCAAAAAGACCATACAAAGAAGGGGACACATAAGAAGTTATAACAAAATCTGAATATATTATGGTCTTTCTTAGCACTCCTTAGAAACTAGAATTTCATGCTTTTTTTTTTTTTTTTTAAACAGAAAATGCTCACAGTAATGGGGCTGCAATGCATCTTTTAAAAAGAAAAGTATAAAGAGCACAAAGAGAAATTCAGCTGCTATTTTAAATCAATGAAGTCTGAGAAAACTATAGCCACAGAGAGGTTTCTAAAAACCAAATAGGGGCACATCACAGAACCATAACATCTCACACATACAGTTTCAGATTCTCATCAAGAGTGAGGACAAAGTATTACAGAGATATTTTTTACCAACTAACAGATTTGAGATATTTTTTTCTAAGGCCAGCACTACACGTTTGCCTATTTAAAGACACTATCTTCATCTGCATTTCTGAGTAAGCATGTTGACACTGGTCAAGTCAGCAGAAATGCATTCAGCAGAAGAGGAAGAAATATATTTCAGAAGACATGTGAAGAAAGAGAAACTTTATCGGTCCTAAAAATGAAGATGACAAAGAGATGAGAATCTAAACTGAGAGAAACTTAGTTTAGCTGTTAGTATCCCGGATGGCTTTGGATCAGCCCACTAATGAGACCAGTACACAAATGCTACAAAAGTCACGTGTATTGTTTCTAAGTTTAATGAAAACCACATCATTTTTTGGGTAACTGTCACATGGAGAAACACTTAACACTGCAGACAGCTCACTATTCCCTATATGGGCATCACCTGCCTCTCTCTCCCTCTGTGCTTTCACTGATGCACTGCATTAAGCAAATTGCCTTTTTTTTTTTTTACCAGTTTCTAGTAATTAGTATAATAATTACTAATTTTTCGGGGGGTTTTGGCTTTTTTTTTTGTTTGGTACTTCAACGAGTTCACAAGCTAATGATTGACAAAGTTATGCAGTTCAGGTAAAGAAAAATGTGATCCAAACAGCATAAACATAAAAGCTCTCAAACTATGGTGGCAAACACTTCCACAGGGAAGAAATATTTACCATAAGCATGTCGACTCATTTACACAGGAAAAAAATATTTGACACATAAGCTGAAGAATTTCATGACAGAATAAGCATATTCTTATCACAACCTCAATAAACATATTTCATTACATAGTTGTCTTGTTTGTATCATGACATTATCTAGAAAAAACAAGGTTATAGCCAGACAGCATAAACACCATTAAGTGAGTTAATTATAGCTTGATACAGGATTGGTTTTTAAATTGGATTACATAGATCTGATTACAGTTGCCAGTTAAAACACACTTAATCAACCACACACATCTTCAAAACTTCTTTAGTATTCTATCAGCAGACCCTTAACATATTTCATACATTACTCTAGTGAAGCATTGGGACATACTAGGTTTAGAGGTGAAAAAAGTCAGTTCCTGAACTGGGAGGTAGATTGCCAGATGGTTATTCAAGGACATAACAGAGAATAGAGCATCTAGACAATTTATGAATTAATGTACTCCATCTAAACACCCAAAATTTTCTGAAATTTTGAGAGAAACAAAATATTAGAGAATTTCATGAACAACAGGAGGGGGAAAAATTTCTCTCACTGGAACTGTCTTTCAGTCCAAAGCTGCTTTGAGTTCTTGACTACTATTTTCACAAAACTAATAAAAATGGAAATTGAAATCACCTCTTGAATCTCCTCTTGATATGAGGAGCAAGCCATAATTCCCTGCGTAGCCATGCATGATCAGACTGCATGCATGCCTTGAGACTATCAAGCAGCAATTGACTTCTCAAGAGACCTACTGGCCATGGATGTATCAGCAGTATTCACTCCTACTTTCCAACCAACACTTTCTGAAATCAAGGTCCAGCAAATCAGAGATGGTTCCCACAAGGCCACACTACAGGAATCTCCTGTAGTCACAAGGGAGACCAAGATCACACTTATTTCTACAAAATATTGAAATAATGATGAACCCTTAGCTAGGTAGGAAAGAAATTTCAGAGCCAAACATTTGTCTTTTTCAAGTTTCTGGTCATATAATCTCAATAATCCTCCAGAATCACTAATTTCCTGCACTTGGTCCTACTGGAAGAACATGTATGCTGCATCCTCAGAGAAGAACAGAAAATACAACCTTACAGGGACTGTGCAGTCCTTCCTTCAAGATTTTTGCTTTCACAGCTGATTGGAAGGTTTTGCATACCCATCATCCAGCTTGTCAATAAAGTAAATTTAATCTGTCAGTAGAGTCTCAGGTGGTCTGAAAATACTCTGACCTTCAAGTCTCTATTTTTAGTAGGGAAGTGTTAGAACTGTAACACAAAAGGGCTCTGCCTATATCAGTACATCAAACATACCCAGGGACATAAACACACTCTCTCACATAAGCGAGTATACAATTATGCTGGAAAATTTCCTTTGGCTCCAAATCTCCCTAAATGCCTGGTGAAAACAGCCCTGCCCATGCTCAGCTCTCATCTGAGAGTGCAAACTTTTGCAAGACCATGCTAGTTATTAAGGGCCAAAACCACATGAGGGAATGGGCAAGTTTGTAGTACAGACAGTGTATCTCAATTTGTTGTACTAGACACAGTCCAAGTATGACCAACTACCTGGGGGTTAGCATTGTTGCAGGAACTAGTTGAGCAAGGAGAACTCACCCAAGCTAAAGGTCCAGTTAGTCCAGCAAAGCTTACCTAAATTTATGTTCCCTAGTTCAGCACTCTCCTGGAATTCCATTTTTGTTAACAGAGACGACTCTGAGCTTTAAATAGAAACAAAGCAGACACCATTTAATTGGGAGTGCTCCACTTGAAGGTTTATTATTTATTATTTATTATTTAATCATATACATGTTAGCAAGTTTTGGATTAGGTGGTGATCCCTCCTGCCCTGTCAATGGAGTTACATAAGCCTCTCAGACACGGTGCAGTACTGATGAGAAAGAAAAGATGAATGTAACAACAACAAAATGAGATAATGCCATACTGTCTTGACCATGCAGGCTATACATGCTATACAACAGAACAATATTTCTGTTTCAAGACTATTGCTACATTACAGCAATTGCATTGCATCACCTGAATGCTCAGAAGGCAGAGCTGAGGGGGCAGCTGAACCAGGTGAGTGTTCCGAGTGCTCTACTAGAAAGCAGCTAATTGCCACTAAATCAATTAGTAAACCAAGTTTTTCCAAGTCCTACCTTCATCCAGCATAGTACATAACCTAATGCCTAAACTCTCACTGTCTTTTTCTGTTCCTAGTCATACTGTTAGCATCACACAGAAGTATGTTTCTTCAAACCACAAAATATTAGACTTTTTGCCAAACTCAGTCAGTTTCGATCACCTCCAGGCTGATAAAACATCCCTTTCACAGCACCTTGCATATGTGTATATTTTGTGACATCTCAAGCATTAACCTCCATTGTCACTATGAATCAGCAAAGCTACAGATAACACCATATTTGGCCTAGCCTGGATCTTTGACCTCACCTTTACCATTTTTTCCAGCAGGGTACAGATTTTAACTGGTAGCACACACCCACAAGCAGCAGCAAATTCCTGCCATTAAAAACTGGTGCCTACTGTCAAGAGAATTTAACTAGAACTGCAGATATATCACAGCAAGACTGTGGGCAAGAGATGTATTGCTGTACTGCTTACAAGACCTCCCAGCAGAAAATCATACCTGTATTCATATGCATAAGATAAACTGCAGGTGGTGCAACAAGACTCTGAAAAAAAGAATTTTACAAGCAACATTTTGTTCACTCCAGATGATGCCTTCCCATGTGGATTTGCCAGGTTGGCTCCACAGGAACACTGAGTGCCGTTTCATATCATCATTCAAAAGGAGAGGCATGCCTTATTCAGCAGCCAGCAACACTGTTCCAGGCCACCTCTGGAGCCTTGCTAGTACCAATGACAGGAAGAGATCCTTCACAGCCAAGTTAACATCCTAGAAGCATTTACACCACCTGCAGCCAGAACAACAAACACCACACCCCCCACACACACCCCCCCCACCAAGCCACAAAATACTGCATCTAATTGTGCTTCCTGTGGCCTAGGGCTTGCCACCCCCAGGAACCAATAGCAGGATGACTCAAACATTTGGGGTCCTCATCTCCTTTGTGCAGTAGCAGCTACCTAGTGGCAGCTTCTCTGGAAAAGCTTCAGCCAGTGCAGCTCTGGGAGCACCTACTGCCTCAACTGCACTGTGTATTGGAGTTTGGCCTGGAAAAAGTTTTAAAAGAAAGCTACAGACTTTCTAGTCAACATTTTAACAGGTAATAATGCAAATAGTAAGAAGGGTACAGACTTTACGTGAAACAGGCATAGGCTTAGAAAGTGTGCCCTTCTCAGGCTTTATTTCTTACAAAATGCCCAAGGTATTTAAAGCCCCTTACTTCAAGTTAATACTAGGATCAAGAACCTGTCACCAGGCATTGCAAGGAAGGAGTCAACTATCATGAAATACTGCTAGAGAGCTTGCAAAGGAGGAAAATCTTTCAACTTTCACAGAAAAAAAAAAGGGGGGGTAAGAACCTTGATCTGGGTCCGTATCCAGTTATTGCAGGAAGCAAGATTACCAGTAATCATGTGTCATAGCCAAAGTTTTCAACACTCCTTGATTCATTCCCAAAGAAATCCCATTTCACTGACCGTAGAGAGAACAAGACAGATTATTTTTCCTCTAGAAGGAAAGAATTTACATCTTCCACCAATGCCTTTAGGATTAAGATTAGCTAGGTAGATGAGACTGCTGTGTAGCAAGATTTCCAAGAACAAGCTAGTCGTGCCTTATAACTAGATATTTCCTTCCTTAGAGCTTTGCATATAGATGACATCACTCAAGTCTTAATGCAGAAGTCTTTCTTTAGGAACCGTATCTCATTTCATAAACATCTCTACTTCAACCACAATAATATCACAGTCTATCACAAACAGTGCATGCTACTGTTGATACAGTGATTCTTCACTGGAGCAAAAAAAGCAAGAATGTACAGTGACTTACTCAGATAGACTCCAGTTGTCTAAGGCAAGGTGGGGATATAATGTTGTTTAAGAAGCCCTAAGAAACAATTTGAATTTCCAATTGTAAATCCCAGTTGAAGAAATGATGCAGCATATGAATTAATGATGGCATTATGCAGTGATGAAGCTGTAAATTTATGATAAATTTCACAACATTGTGGCAATACATAAACAAGGCTAGAAAGTGAGGTTTGGGATTACTAGGGTGGTTTTAGGATTTTTCTTCTTCCTTGTATTTTTTGACTAAGTAGTATTTTATCAACTTTAACTAAAAAAGTAGCTACGAGATGCACTTCAGTCTCATGTCAGAGCCCCACTAACAATTATTACTAAAGATAACTGATATCTCAACTCTACAAAACTTTAAAATAGTAGAATTCTTCTGTGCCACGTTTTACTTCAGATATTCTTTATGTAAAGCCAAGTATTGCATAAGGTGGGTGAGACCACGTATCAGAGCCACGCAGTGCATACTGCAACTCCAACATCAAGAAAGATGCAAGGACAAGGGTGGTTTTGGTTTTTAACAGAACACCAGCTTATTATTATGAGTTGTCCATGCCTGTACATATGTAGTCATGACAGCAGAAACAGTTCAGCTTCCACCTTCAGATAGCATACATTTAAATGCAGCAAGTCCCCTCTAAAACCCACTTACTTTGACTTCTGCGGTTTGCAGTGAGATTAAGTTGTACACACACACACTTACATCACAGAGAAAGAGGCAGAATAACATCAGGATTATGGTGGCTTTCTTGTCTAAAAAAATCCATTTTGTAACAAACCTATCATACTTTTCCACATGATAGACACGGAAAGAAAAGCATAACCAAGATAACAGGGTTGATTGACCTTCACTTGTTTCAGCTATTGCATAGCAGAGATTACCATGGCCCATTTTAGTAAAGGGCTCTGCTAAATTACACTGCTGCTTAACAGTGGAAAAAAAAGAAAAAATTACACAGTTGTATTTGAATGCTTGTGCCTCAACAACTGAAAAACATAGTCCTGTCACCTGAAGAAATACACTTCAACTTGATAACTGTTTCATGTATCAAACATAAAGCTCAAATGGTTAATAAAGTGAGCTCACACCCTTGTAAAGTTATAAGAAAACCACCCTTCAACTTCAAACAAAACTGTAAGCAGCAGCTTTGGCACTGTGAGCAAATTACTACGCATTTGGAAGCTGCAAAACCTAACATTACTGCTAACATGGACTTCCTGGCAGGACTTGTAGAGGACACAGAGACATTCACAAAAGCAAAAGTGAAAACTTAGAAAAACAGAACAAGTGTCTGTCTTAAGAAAGCAGAATACTTGAGCTTGAAAATATTGTAGTTGTCACATCAGATTTAGTGAACTCCCCAGAAAACAGCAATGGAAATAATGATTCTTCCTGTCATGTCACTTGCACAAACACTAATTCATCCAAACCCTGCATGAAAAAGCATAATAAATGAAGTAAACTTGAGGTTTACAACAGTGATGACTACTCTTCCCTATCAGAAATGTGTGACATTAGCAAGGAAAGTAAAATCTTGTGCCTATGAAACCATGAGGGGTGGAGGCGTGGGGGTGTGTGAAATAAAACAAATTCTCAGGGATGAAAATAGGAGTTACCAATGTAATGTCTTAAGGAAATGTGGAGGCATATTAGAAATAGAGTGAAAGGGGCAGAGAGCAAAGCCAAGAAGAGATATTTTTCATGTTCAGAAATGAAAAGCTTGTGCCAAACATCTTCATGAAGCAGAACAAAAGAAACAAGGCTGATGACACAAATAAATTCTTCACAGCACACCCGGTGCCGTCTCTACCAGGCAGTATACACTTGTTTTTCCAGCTAACATCAAAGAAAAAAAAAATCATGACTTTAGACCAAGGAATACCTTGCAACAACACAAATCACAATGAAGTGATCAGTTTAAGGTAGTTTGGTGATTGTGGGTATTGAAAAGCAGTCATTAAATATAAATTACCAAGCATAATTATGAAGAGGAAGATTTGGGAAGCTACCATTCAGTTTGGCTGTGAATTTCAGATTAATAAAAGTCAAGGATGAAAAATAATTTCAGGTGGGAGAACTCCATTTGCCCTCCTCTTAATAATGTGCATACATGAAAAAAGCAAAAGCGTGAATATGTACAACAGAGCTTCTAGCTTTCTTGAGTTCAGATTTCTGTTTTTAAACCCTCCTTTACACTTATTGCAAGTAAAAACGTTATTCTAGAAAGAAAGTACTTGCAAAAGTTCATCAAAAGGAGTAAGTGCAACTTGGAAGTGCTGGTTTACTGTGAAGTTACCTTAACAACATTCAGCAGGAGAAAACAGGGCTAATAGACAAATATCAGCTGCAGTGATTCCTCCGAGAAGGAAGAAGGGATAGTGGATCCTCCTACTCCAGAATGTGTTCCTCTGCAGCACACAGTGATGTTTGAGATATTTAACCCCTGCTAGCACAGCTGCTCTGCAGGAGTCCACTGGTGCACACCTCCCTTTAGCTGACATAGGACTTGCCTAAGAATAGCTCATGTAGTCTGGATGGTCCAAGCACACAGCCTGTGAACTCAAATTTTAGCAACCCAGATGCCCTTACAAGGAGATGACAGATTGCTAGTGACCAAAACAAGCATAATACCCTGTAATTCACATCTTAGACAAGTTTTGGAACTTTTCTGGTACAACTTAACTGGCAAAGGGAAAAACAATAGCTTGACAGAGAAAGAAAACAGGGACATGAATTTTAAATATGGGTCTTTTTTTCCTGTTTTCAAGCTTTTTGGAGTACACAAGACATCCAAGTGCCTACAATAGAAAAGACTATAGAAGGTAAACCCAAAAAACAATGATAGACTGTTCTGATTGGCAAGTCTTGAAAAAAAAAAAAAACAAACAAAACAACCCACACACAAAAAAAACAAACCAAAGAAACCGAAAACACCAAACACCAACAACATAAAAATAAAAAATAAGAAAATATTTAAAAAACACCACCCAGGAGTCAGTTAAGAATACAGGCTGTTCCCTGCTAGACCCTTTGGCTGTCCCTTTGTTCAATTAACATGTTACTATTAAATGTTTTTTGAACCATTTTCCATTGGAAGTCATTTTTCTTCATTGGTATGTTTTCCCATACCCTCACACACTCATTCAATTTTCAGTCTGCTAAGCAGGATCAGTTACAGCACGTAACATCCTCACTTGTTGGTGTTAAAGTTAGCCAAAAATGAAGAGTATCTTCTACTCTCTCTGGCCTTCTGTTTTTCCCTCTGCAGAGAACACATCTTCCTTATTATGAGAGGCCAGCAGAAAAATGCCTACATTCAAAGTGGCAAGCTATTCTAAATTTTTCTCATCATTATCCAATCTAGTCAGAGAAACATGACTGGTGTTTTACCCTTTGTTGAGCTAATAGATGTAGAAACTCCAGAAACCAAGTTAAGCTTTGTCTGTTCAAGCTTATGTAAAATATTTACATCTCAACAGAAGACGGGTCCTATCATTAACCACACACATTCAACTCATTCCCCTGGTGAAAAACACTTAACAGAGTGACAAAATTAAATCTCCCAGCAGATGTCTTGTGGGTAGTGATATCAGACTGAGTGCAAACAGTTGAAATCAATGACATTTTGTTCTGTATCACAGCTGATAAAAGCCCATAATGAGCTGAGAACCTTTTGTTACTTTCTTCCATTTCTAAACCCTATGGCACTGCCACGACTGCCAGCTGAAGCAATTCGACACTGTTCATGTTGAAATTATTCAAGAGAAACATACTACATGATAGGAACAGCTTTTGGTAGGCCTGAGTCTGAAAAGATTTTAATAGTTCTTGTTTCAATGGAAAAATTAATGGCAGCTTGAAGTATGAAGACAGATACAAGTCTACTTGTATCTACTTTGACAAGGGGACATGGGCTTAAGCTCTGCCAGGGGAAGTTTAGGCTAGATGTTAGGAAGAAATTCTTTACAGAGAGGGTAATCAGGCATTGGAACGGCCTGCCCAGAGAGGTGGTGGATTCACCATCCCTGGAGGTTTTTAAAAAGAGACTGGACATGGCCCTTAGTGCCATGATATAGTAACTGGAGTTGGATCAGGGGTTGGACTCGATCTTGGAGGTCTTTTCCAACCCAATCTATTCTATGATTCTACTAAGACCATGGTCACTCGAATTTCTGGTTGGATTCTAGAATATGTACTATTTATAATTTTAGACTACCCTTCCATGCTTTTTACTTCTACCCAAAAAAAGAAATTAAAATATTCCCTGGATTTTTTTATTACTAGCTTTTAATCAGAAGTTCAAGAGCTATCTTAACATCAACAGAAAAAATAACTTCTCCCTCCCCCCAACCCCAAAACCAGAGCTCTCTTTTATCTCAACTAATGAATGTATCATCCTGTCACTGGATTTGCATCTTCAAGAGAATATCTATTACTGCAGAAAAGAATAACGTTGACAGCATATTAAATTCAGTTACTTTTTTTCATAAACTGTATGGTGAAAATGAAGCCACAGTTGGACAAGGTTTTTGCACCATATTTTTCATAATGGTTTCTTCTGCTTCCTTTCACACATGGGGTATGTTAGCAGGGAAGCAAAACTATAATCCTGTTATAATTTTGTCATGTTCAACTTGAAAGATGTATGAGTTCTTTTAAAAATGACAGAAGTAGTCTTCAAAGTGTAGTCCTTTATGGTCAACAGCACAGGCCTTGATCCTCACTAAAAGCAGAGCTCTGCAAGAGCACCACCTCACTGGTGTGCTGGTACCTATGCTTGCCTGTAACCACACAACCACATCCTCCAGACCAGTTCATCAGTCCTCTGCTTGCTTTACCACCCTAGAGTGTTTTCCTGAAGCTCATCTCTGTCCTCAAAAACCTAACAGATCTCAAGCTATCACTGCTTTGACCATCATTGGCTCCCCATTGCCAGATGTTATCAACTGTGATGTAAAGTGCTCCTATAAAGACATATCAGAACTGTTCAACATTAAGGACCAAGTTTCTGTTATCATTCTGGTCATCTATCATATGTTTATACACATTTTAAAGCACTCTGACAGTTTGAAGGTTTTCCAGGTAACCTGAGGAAAAAAAGAGAAGCTTATCTAATTCTTCCCAGAGTTGCACATGAGGAAGAACAGTGAGGGACTTGCACTATAGAGACAAGTTAAATACTGTACTGGGTACAAGATCTCATACCAAAACTGTATTCCAGGTAAAGATGTGTTATGTAATTGATACTGAACAGACAAGAAGATACACACCCAGTCTAACTATATATACATGTGCAGAAATGAGAGTTCTGTGCTAGCAATTGTCTTTTCTATGAATAATAGCCAAAAAATGCTGTGGTCATGTTTCCATGCCATAAGAAGTAAATAGCAATATATTTGATCCAGAAACATAGTCTTTCCCCACTTCTGTCCTGGTTTGAGTGAGAACAGAACTAATTCTATTTAGTTATTTCACTTTTCAGCTCACTCCTTTTAACCAACTGCCCTGTCTGCAGTCAGCAGCTGTTTGCACAGACAGTGTCTGCTGCTGGCAGTGACAACACCCCATGGTCAGAGTTACTGCCAAGGGTTGGTGTGCAGACCAAGGCCACTGCTGGCTCTTGTGTACCATGTTGGGGGGTGCAGAAAGTGAAAGGCTGCACCTGCAGGGAGGAGCAGACAGGGCAGGTGACCCCAAACTGACCAGCGAGGTGTCAGGCCCATAGATGGCATATTGAGTATAAAGCTGAGGGATCTGGAGAGTCTACAGCTCACTCTCTGTGGGGGCTCCCAGACTCTTCTCCCCTCTTGGACCACTCTGCCAGCTTTGCTTGACATGGTTCAGGTCTTCTTTTAGTTCTTTCCTCAGGGCACCCAGGGAGGACTCTGTGCATTCTGCCTTCAATCCTGACCCATGTGTTCCTGAATCCAGTACCAGAATCCAGCTCCTGAGCACAGCTCCTGTCTGCTTCAGGGCCCAGTCTGGGACCCCCTGGTGCCTGCTTCACAGGATGAGTGGTGACAGTGATGTCATTACCATCAGGGGGGTTGGGTTCGATGCTGTTTTTGTATATATTTGTGTATACTCCATTTTCATTTTTATTTTCATTAAAGGTTTTCTAGTTTCCTTTTCTAATGGCTCAGTGTCTCTCCCTTGTTCCCTTTCTCTTGCCCTTTGGGGAGGGAAGGGGCTTAACTGGAAGCCTCTGCAATAGGTCTAAGGGGCCACCCTAACCCTAAACTGTGACAACCTCTAAACTAATTCCTAAAGAAAAACTAAAATTTCCACCTCACTTTTCTTAAGAAAAAACAATGTAGTTTTTGACACTTTTTTTCTGCTTTATATTCAATAAACCTTCCTGTTGACGATGCCATTCATTGACCACATAATTCATTATCCATTCATGGTGAAAACCTTTTCTCATAAGGCAGGTGGCTAGGCTAATAGCTTCTGCCTTAGTGTAATTACTAGCCAAAGAGGGAAATATTTTTAAGTGCTCCAATCTCATTTTTAAAGATTATTTAGGCTCTTTAGAAGTTAGGCAGTTGTATAAAAAAGTCCATTTTTAGAGTTATACTTCAGCATTTATGAATATTTACCAGTCACTTTAAATCAAGGTATTTGGCCTAACTATTTTGTCTTGCAGTATGTTCTTAGATTGAGATTTAGCTTTCCTCTTCTATGTACACAAGAACAAGGACAAAATTAGACTACAGACAGAATAAACATTCTTCATTCCACAACAACTGACTAACTATATCTACAATTTGACAGCTCTCTAATTTTCATTGAGCTTGACTGGTTTTTTTTGTTGTTGACGGTGGGTTTTTTGTGTGTGTGTTTGAATTTTGTTAGGTGTTAGTGTTTTGGGGTTGGGGCAGTGGTTTTTGTTTGTTTATTGGTTTTGGTTTTCATTTTTTTTGCTTGTTTGTCTCTCCTCTTTCAAATTCCTTCTCTCCAGGTCTCCCATGGACTGTTCAATAGTGATGCACTTTTCACCTTATAAAGCTTTCAAGACTGCAATGAGGATACAAACTCTAAATTGCATGATTACAAGTCCTAGAGAGGGACTGATTCATGACACATATTCTAAGCAAACCACCTGCTCAGATTCCACCCAACTAATCAAGCACATTCTGTATTAAATATCCCATTTCTTCAAGCATTTTTGACTATCTCACATGTGATCTGACTGAGGGCTGTTCAATACTCCTCTTGCCAGAAGGCCTAATGCTGCCTTGCCTATGCTGAAAAATATTAAGCTCATTTTATATCAGCCTCATAAGCATGCACATTGTTAGGTTAGTAGCAAAGCTGATGTTACACTAGATTGATTTTTCTTATGGACTTCCTCCACACCAAAACAGCAGCTTTTGGCTGATTAAAAAAATAAAAGGAAGGAAACAAAAATGTAAATTGCCAACTTAGTTTTTATAGGTCTATGTTATTACTTAGTTCATGTAATTTTTGTGGTTAGTTTCCAGTTGCAGACTAAGATTCAATCCTTAATAACAGTTTTAAAATTAATTACAGAAGTAAAACCAAACTGGATCCATATTCAGTATTGACATTTCCATAAAACTATTTAGGATAATGCAAGCCAGTGTGTCTAGAAGTTTTGTGAAATGTCTAAGGATAACAGGCTGCCAGAGGTTAGCAATGTTGTAGACAAAATGAGAGGCCATGAACAGACTTAAATAGGTTTAATTCCCTTTTTAAGTTGTATCATGGAGATTTTAAGTTCACTCCTCAAGCTACCATTTATTTATGCCCTAGATCAGAACATCAGAACAATATGAAATTCTGTGATCAACATGCCCGTTTCCAGGACTACTTACTCTAACAAGTTACTGTAATATAGCAACATGAAATACCACAAAATTCTAACAGACTCTTTTACCATTTCACATTTTACAGCCTAACAGTACTAGTGCTAATCACAATACTACTTGAAGCATTTCTATTTCAATGGCTTAATATTCTTTGCAGTTCTCTGAGCCATAAAAATCTCAAAAGCCTTGAACACTTGACAGGAAAGAAGCTTAACTCTTGTACAGGTGAGCAGCAGCTGAACTAAATTTCTCTCATCTCAATCATAAGCATGGAAAAAACAAAAATGGGATGCATACAAGGAGTGAGCTAGGTCAAACAATTTAATCAATCATACAGTGTGACTAAAATCCTATACTCTAAAAGCCATAACATTGCAAAACTCTGAGTCTGACCATAAAGTATACAGGATAAACTTGGTGATTAAAAATAATAAAAGATGCCACACCACTCATCTTGAGAATCCCTCACCTGACCAACAGGTGAGTTGACTCCTCTTAATGGTGGTGGGGGACTGGATCATTTAGGCAACATGACTGTTCCTTGAGAATTGATAGGAGTACAGGCACTCAGAGTGGGCTCTTCATATGAATGGTTCTATTTTATTTCACACTTCAGTCAGACCAGCAAGTGGGGAAAGGCTAGGGTACTACATCTCCCCTAAAGATGTCATTAGGCAAAAACCAGTATTTGCACCCCAAATACTATTAAGTCTCGCCCTGGCCCATCATCTAGTGTTGTAAACTGTTTTCAAGGCTTCTTACACTATGACTTAGTTGACATTGTGCCCAAAACCTACAGCAACTTAATTTAGAGAAGAAATCATACAATGAATTTAATGGTTTCATTTTTATGAAGCTTTATGCAATTGATTTGACAGGTAACATATCTTAGTGTGCTAACACTAAGGTAACCTATATCTTAGTTTTCCACTAGCATTTATTACTGTGCAAAATTCAATACTATATGGCAACTTACACATTCTGATGCTCCAAAGGCTTAGAAGGCATGAAAATCCCTATTCAGCAATCAAGACAAGAAATCACAGTGATTCAGTTGAGTGATGAGGAGCACAGAGCCATCAGAAGAGGCTTGAAATAGTCAAATAAAAAGATATGAATTGAATACAGAATGTAAAAGGATTTACGTGTCGTATCTGAAGATATCAAAAAGAAATATAAGTGTCCACTTTCAGAAGCACATGTGTTTTTACAAGAAAAAAATATCTATGCAGTAGAAAACAAGAGGTCATGCTGGAGATCTTACACTTGAATATAATATTGACAGCACTAAATACAAGGTACATTAATAGGCAGTATTTTAAGGAAGTTTTTTTCCTCTTTCTAAAAGGAGAAAAACCTACTGTGTGCTTCTTTCATGACTCCTAAAAATGGATCAAAAAGTTGACAAATTAATTTTACAATAGATGCTTTATCCCCAAAGAGCTTTAAGTGTCTTTTAAAATACTGAAATACAGATGCTTGATACAGTTTAGAGCTATATAAAGAACTGTTATCTACTAAAGACTTTCATCATTATCCCTAGTTAAAACTGGGACAATCCCAAGGCAATGGCACTATTTCACTCTAGATATATATTTTACTATTATATTGAACATAGATTTTTGATCTAACTACTTACACAACTTAAAAAAATACATGAAATTAAGTACTGCTTCTATAATACAGGTTAGGAATTGAAGCAAGGCAACAGCCTGCCATTCAAGTCCACATTTCTCTTGGACATAGCAAACCCAGTAGATTTCATTACTTCCCTTGTAATTTTTTTTTTTTAAATCCAAACAACATCAACAGCACTCTAAAGTCAAAGATGTTTATACATTAAAACTGCATCTGTATAGTTCCTAATGTGATTGAGAAAGAGTTTAGATTTTTGAAGGACTTGCAGTTATCAGGGGACTGTTTCAGAGAAGAATGACAGACTGGATTGAACTCTAACCACTAGAACTAGAGAAAGGTCCTGGATGAAATTGTCTTCACTGACATGACAACTCTGATTCTTCTTCTGTCTCTAACTGGCTCCTTACCCTCGTGTCATCTAGAAACTGTACCACATCAGGACAGGAAACATTAAGAGCCAGACCTCTCCTAGTTGTCACAGGCAAGTCCTCTGCTTCCATCACATACATAGCTTGATTTTTATTGTAAATTCTTCCCTGACCTCACTGTTCCCCAGTTGCTCTGAGGAGCTACTGCTAAAAATGTCTTGCCACTCTTTCAATATCATTCCACCTCCCAAACCTTGTAAAGTTTTTTACTAAGTTAATTTCTCACTACTTTACTATTTCTTGCTATCATCACAACAGTGGCACAAACACCTCTTTTTGCTGCATTAATCATGTCAGGAAAGGTTGGGTTTGTTTCAAGCTGCTTGTTAACCCCAAAACTGTTAGCTGTTTTGTCTGTAAATAAGTCCTGCAAGATGTTACAAGAGAATAAGGTAGGGCTTGCAAGTAGATTAACTATTTCTTAAGTAGAAAATTGTTTTCAGATTTTTCCCCATGACATACTTATGACTTGCACTCGTTTTCTTTTTTGCTTACATCCCTGACTCTGAGCTTTTGCTCTGCTCTTGTTATACAGCCTTTCTCCGGTGAGGCATTTCAGCTTCACATTGTATTAGATTCAGCTACAATTTAAAGGATTTAAGCTGCTGAAATATCATTCCAAATGCTCTGACTTAAAAGATCTATTACTCATAATCGTTGAGAAAAATATACAAAGCAGTCAGACCTTGAAAAGAAAACTTACATAACTTAATAATCTATCTCCCTGCCTTCACACGACACTGATGTCCCATCAGCACACAACATATATAGGCAACTGCTACTTGTGATTATACTCTTTACCATTAGATGCTTTATGAAACTCATGAGTGACAACATTTCTGAATTTAAGAATAAAATCAGCCTACTGACTCCTCACTAAAGCAATACCATATTTCAAGTCTTTATGTCATGTTTCTTCAGACACTCATTACTGGCATGAAAGCCCAGCTCTGAAACCAACCATGTGCACACAGTTTACTGTATCATTTACTTGACTAACTGCATGAATCTCAAAACTGTATCTGAAGTCTGTTTCAAGACTCAACAAGCACTAAAGTAAAAAAAAAAAAATAAACGAACAACAAAATGACAGACACGAAACCCCAAAAAAAACAACAGAAGAAACAAACAACAAAATCCTAAAAACAAGCAGCCCCACCCAAACAGAAAGCAGCATGCTGAGCTCTTCTGGTCAATGAAGACATGGTAGAACATCTAAGAACATCACCAAAGAAGTTCTGTTAGAGCAATTAGCCTTCTGCAGAAGGTATGCTAACAGCCAGTGTTACACAACATGGAAATCTTCCTGATGAAATAGAAGTAGTTCAGGTTACTTTTCATTACCATTTTTACTGAGAGCATCCTTTCTTTACTTTGAGGCTGACTGTGCACTGGAACAGGCTACCCAGAGAGGGTGTAGAGTCTCCTTCTCTAAAGGCTTTCAAAACCTGTCTGAATATGTTCCTGTGCAACTTGCTCTCAGTGAACCTGCTTCATCAGGGAGAGAGGGTTAGACCATCTCCAAATGTCCCTTAGGGCCCCTCATGTTTTGAAACTCTTTCAGTTAAGGCTACTCTACAAAGACAATTTCAAAATGAGGTAATTTGTTATTTTCATGTTTTGAAACGTGAACTGAATTTCATACAAGTGATTTAGTATTTTTTCGACTAAAATGTTTCTGAGAAATTTGAAATTCCATTATTTGCAGGGCAAAGCTAACATTTTCATATTAAGCCACATGTACCCACATTATAATAAAACCCACCTGGATTGAGAACATGCACAGCATATGAATATTAGGATGCTACTTGAAAATACTTAAATAATGCTGTATCTTTGATGTGATTATCTGTGAACTATAATATAAATACTGCTCAGAAAAACAGCAACTATTCTCCAGCAACTGAAGGGATATAGTCAAAAGCTAGGCAAAGAGAATATCAAACTGACAACAATGGAAAAGGAATAATCATTTAGAAGATTGAAGCAGCAAACCAGTTTTAAATTGGACATGTAAAACTAACACTGTTATAATTTTCATGCATACAGTAACCCAACAGAGTACATAAAGGTGAGGCTACAGCAAACACCTAAGGAACCTGAACATACAAATCTATGAGACCTGATGAGATGCATCCCAGAATCCTGAGGGAATTGGCTAATGTAGGTAACAAGCCAGTCTCCAAGATATTTGGCAAGTCCTGGCAGTCAGGTGAAGTTGCCTGGTGACTGGAAGAAGGAACGCACTGCACCCATTTTCAGAAAGGCAGACCCTGGGAACTACTGACCTATCAGCCTTGTCTCTGGGCCTGGGAACACCTAGAACAGATTCTCCTAGAGGCTATGCTAAGGCAGATGGAGAAGAGGGATGTGATTCAAGACAGCCAGCATGGCTTCACTAAGGGCATGTCCTGCCTGACTAACCTAGAGGCCATCTCCGAGTGATTAGATTGGTGGACTAGGGAAGAGCTATGGACCTCATCCAGCTGGACATCTATTGAGCCTTTGAATCTTTCCCCCAAAACATATTTTCCCTAAACTGAGGAGAGATGGATTTGATGGGTGGACTATTCAGTAGATAAGGAATTAGTTGGTTGCATCCAGTAGGTAGTGGTCAATGGATCCATGTCCAGATGGAGATTAGTGACAAGTGGTGTTCATAACAGAACCAGTACTGTTTACTATCTTCATCAATGACAGTGAGATCTAGTGCACTCTCAGCAAGTTTGCAGATGACACCAAGGTGAGTGGTGCAGTTGACATGCTATTCCTAGTTCATTAGACCACCTGTGGTCTATTTTAAGACTAGCTGTATGCTTATCAGTCTGCTAAATTCTTGATGAGTCCTTTTTTGTTGTTTTACTGTTCTCTTTCTATTGGATTTTGTATGGTGTTTACAAGAAGGAAGTCACTTGAGAAGTCCTCTCAAAAACTACAGTTCCACGTACTTGCCACCTTTAAACAAAAATCCTTGAAGTTTGATTATCAAATACCTGCCAGGCTGTCAGAACAAGAAATAGTTCATAATTTTTTTTAACTGTGAAAAAATTTATCCCATGACAGAAGGACCCATTATTGAAAAAATATGGTCTCAGATTTTGAAAATATTTACCTAAGAACTTTTTATCAAAGAAAGAATAACTTTATAGAGATTGATCTGAATATAGACTACATATAAAATTGAGAAACCCAACAAATATGAGACAGGAGAGGTCTGATTCGACCAGAACAAGCAACAGTTTTGTTATTTATAAAAACAACAACAGCACAGCAGTAAGAGTGAAGACATTTTCTTTTGTACGATAAAATACTGTTCTATAAAAGTTACTTCTCCTGTCTTTGTAGTAGCTTACTGATTAAACCAAAATGTGTTATTCTCATAGGACAGTCATTAAAATAGTGAGGAAGAGTGAAGTTCAGTTTCTCAAAAAATTATAAAAAAAATAAGTATTTTTTGTGTGATTTCTACATATTAGTAACTGCTTTTAAAGTACCACATATTTCAGATACTCTTTCTTCCACTGCTGTTGACTAGGTGAGCTCTCTTCACTATTCCTTTACTGGAAAAAAAAAATATAGCAATTCATGCTCTTATCCAGTGTTCCTTAATTTGAACACATCTGAGATAATAAGCAACATAGGAAACAGCATTCATTTTAAAAAGGTATTTTCATTCTGAATTTTTTTGTTAGCTCCTGTTTGAACTTAAACCCATTTTTTAAAATCCTATGGAAATGGTAATTGTGGAAATTAGTCAGTTCTTTTCAGTTCTTTTTAGTACACCCACATGTTTTATGATAAACAGTACTGAAGTTCTTTGATTTATTTGGGAGTATGTTTTTGTCACTGTGCAAGAACAACTAAAATAATTCAAGTAAATTATATCCATACACACAAAACAGTACGCTCCAAATAGGCAGAGCTCTATCTAAAAGTTGATTTTAGCTAGCCTCTGGAAGGCACACTTCCAGTTAAGGTGGTGGTGGGGGGACGACAGCCAAATAAGTAGATTTCTAATAGGACAAAAGTTAAATGGTCTTTAAAAAAAGATCATAAAAATTCCATCACTGGTGAGCAACTAGGCAAACAGCACAGAGACATGTTAAAAAACCAACCTTTAGCCATGCCAGAATGAGAACACACTGTGGGTCAGAATCAGACTTAAAAGAAGAAAAAGCTTAAATTCTCAAAGCCCATTTGGCTAAAATTTAAAGCAGCACATTTGTTCTTAGTAAAAAAGTAACTTAAACACAAGTGATTTCCATGTTTCATGTCATATTAGGGTTCCACTGCAAGCCTCTGATAAAGTTCCATTTATGTAGTCATTTTGACCCACTGTCTGCTCATAAGATGTAATGTTTTCTAGACATCTAATGTAGTTTACACTCATGATTTACTTGACTCTTATATTACATGTTATGTCAACAAACTATCACTGCCATGGAGAGAAAAATTCCAAACCAGACATGTTGCTTAGCCTCTGACAGAAGCATATATTGTGGGAAGGAAGCCATCCATTTGATCTGTCCTCTTAAACTTGTAGCTTGTGTAGACCTGAAAATGTATAACTGCTATTGAATACGTCCAGTAGAGGGTCAACCTATTAAAAAAAAACCTCAACTATATTAAAACTGAACAGTGCCTTATCCCACCTGTTCTCTGGCAGAAAAGTTTAAGTGCAGATCCAAGTTTTAACTTGACATTAAATCTTTCAGTTTCAAGGTTATGACTAATGACTTGAATAATTCAAGTTTTTTCTTTGAAAGTCAATATTTAGGTGAGTCTGAGTCTTTAATCTGTATGAAGCATAGTAAAGAATCTCTCTGCTTCATCTCACTGGTCTCTATAGCAAATGTTTCTATGATTCTTTCAATCAATATTGACATTGGATTTGTCTGATGTAGTCATAGCAGCTTAGGCCAGTACCTAAAAAGAAAGGATGTTTGTCACCGTGAAAAATTATAAGACCTAAGTCAGGAAATATAGTCATTGTCTTCAATTCCCCTGCTTATTAGCTCCTACTGTAATGGAAAGTACTAAATGAAAAGTCAATATACAAAGAAATTGGATAGTACATTCATGCTGATGTATCAGCACCTTGTAGGAAAAACATATCACCATCACTATAAATGTATAACATTTGTATACTAGGGGATAGCTAGCTTTACATATACTTGGAAGAGTTAATAGAGTATCATTTTTCTGTCATACCCAAAGAACTATCCATTTATATGTATGAAGACATTCAACATATCTTAATAATATGATAATAGGGGAAAAAAATGCATGATTTTCCTGTCGTACTTGAAAACTAAGCTTATTTAATTTGCATTTTCCATTATCATACTTCCCAATTCTGTCAATAATTAAGTTAAATATTTCATTCAGACAATTTAGATAACAACAATCTCAAGTCACAGAAGAGTTGTTTTTCTAATTTTTCACATTCCCGTTCCAATGCACAGAACAAATATAAACCCCAGATTTTCCCAGTAGTCACATGCCACCCAGTCATCAGTAAATATGCTTTTCCACTTAAACATCAGCAGCAGCCACAACCTATTGCATTAAATCAGGATAAGGTTCTGCAGGACAGAACCAAGTAATTTCTTTAAGTGACATGACTGTAAAGCATTCCATTTTCCCCTCCTCTCCAAATAAAAGCCTTTTAGATTTTTCTTGAACACTTCTCTGACCAGAACAGTCCTCTCTGTACACAACTGTACTTCTGGTCTCTGATAGAAAAGCTTCTGTAAAGAAACAGTCTCCATCTAGGATATAGCCCTAACTAAAATATAAAATTTCAAGTGTTTAAGTAATTAACAGGACTTTAACTGGTTTCCTAGGAAGATGCAACAGCTAAAGCTCTGCTTTTTTTTCTTATTCTGACTGCTAGCAATGTAGCAGATAATTCTGGTAAGCAACAGCCATGTACTCCTTCAAGGTGAGTGTAACAGTCTGCCCCCGAGAGCCCCATATCTACTCTGAGAAGCACGCTATGCTCCTTTTAGATATCAACATGATCCATCCATTTCTTTGTCACCCTACACAGACTAACAGGCCTCAAGTCTCACTTGCCTCAAGCAAACAGTCCTAAGCACGTGTTTTTGCACTATTGTCTTGGACTTGCTGACAGTGATGCACTTGTCTGTGCTACTACTAATAGCAACACTGCCATGTTACTAAAATTTTGCCCAATACACATTGTCAGACAAACCCAGTATGTGAAATTTCAACTCCTGTAGCTAACGTTTTCAGGAACACATGCACGATGTAACAGCCACATTCAAGAAGAGTCAACAAATGAAGCCCAGATATTGTTCTTAAGTAGTTTAAACAGAGCACAGGGACTGCTTTCTTGTGGATGGAAAAAGCAGCAGAAAATTAGGTTACATAGATGTGACAAATATGTCACAACCAAGGGATCTGGCTTGACATAGGGCCTTAAAGCCAGACTCTCTGCCTTCTCATTGTTGAGCATTTAAGTTTACTAAGTATTTCAGATTTGTTCTCAACTCAAGAATATCTATTCCAGAGGTGTGGGTGGGTTTTTTTTTTTTTATCTGCTGGATTCCTGTATTTACACATTCAGTACAATTCACTATCCCTAAAAAACTTATGTTAGAATTTGGAGTAAGGTTGCATCAAATTGAGGTCTGAAAGGTTAAAAGACAGTATTACATAAAACAAAGTAATTGTCTTTTTCTTTCACTGCTAAAAAAATGCAGCTTTTCTTCATTTGGCCTGGAGCAACAGACGTATTTCATGCATGATCAAAACTGATACAGGAAAAGAAGTTACTAAAAGCAGCCAAAGTGTCCTTAGAAGAAAAATCCACAGCTTTTACCTCCATAGTTTCCCCACTTTCTATCTTCACAAAATAAAAACTTTCACATTTAGTAAAATTTCTGTTGACATTTTAAAATCTCTAATTCCTAAAGCTAAATAGGCAAAAAATCATTTGGGAATTTTGCCCTAAATGTATTAACAAGTAATGGATGGATATTACTTTTCTGCCTAAACCTCTTGCTTTTGAGCACTTGATTTTATTGGTTAAGAGAGAACCACTGCCATGTGAAGATAGTGCTGTCAAGAAACCACACAGTCTTTGCACACTGCAAGGACTGCTGGTGGCAGTCTGTTCTGCACAGGAAGCTAATTCTCAACCCACCTACTTTCAGACAAAGCATCCTCAAGCCTTCCTTATCTAGACCCAAGCATGGGACCCAATTTCCAACTCTGACACACTGAGTTCAGAGCAGCTACTGAGCCACAAATGCACCAAGATGCAGGCTGAATCGTCTCATTTTGAGCCACTGAAGTTTCAAGCACTTGTTCATTTACTTCATATTCAGGATTTAAGTCCTCAAGTGCCTTGTCACAATAAGAAAATTTAGTGACATGTTGAACATGAAGGTTTTCCCTAATTTGCATAGCCATAACAGGCTGCTAAATGCAACTCAGCAGTAAACTTTACTAACAGCAATAGAGAAAACAAGTGTTCTGTCTAAAGAACCGTGAAAATAAAAACTGAACTAGGCTATAAGCTCAAAATATTTTTCTTAATTATGACTACCTCAATTTCATGGAAATAAGCAAGCAGACCCACCTGATGTTCTAAAAGACCACCATAAAGATTTTTTTTCCTTCAGCTCCACCTATCTTTGTTAATATATAGTGTTTTTGACAAAACTTGTCCACAATTCCCAGAGATTTTGCTTTACTCGGCATGTAATTGAGGCTAACACAAGTATTAAGCATCTCACACATGGGGATTTATTGTTCAACATAAGGTGAAAATGTAATGATTTCCTCTTGTTACCATTAACATCCTTCAAGCTTGGCCTAAAACACAAACCATGATCTTGCAAAGGACACAGTTGCAAGAAGAATGGCACAGCCCTAGAAGATGTTCCAGGGCAGCTCTCAACTTTGGGCAAACCATATGAATCCAAACCATTCCCATAGATGGGAGTACAAACTTTTCTCCCACTGATTTTACTGGAAATTGTACCAGCTCTATAAAAAACACAATTCCATATTTAATTGACCTAACCCTTGAAACATGTAACAGTCCTAGTTTAGTCATCCTTTGCTGCAGTTCTAGCTCATGACTTTTTTACCCCATGTATATAGGGTGAGTACAGGTCATAGTTTTTATCTCCCACAGCAACACTTTACACTTATTTGTAAGCTTACTCTTTCCCTCAGTCTTCTCCTTAGTCAGCCAAATCTAGCTTTTTCAGTATGTCTTCACAGCTTCTATTTTCCTGACCTCTAATATGTCTTTTTGTTGCCAGCTGAGCAGTAACTAGCCCACTGTATTCAAAGCAGGGGAATTGTAATTGATAGTGAGGCTGAGGTCTTACAAGTGTCTGGCAAAATGCCTACTTATAATCTATGCAAAAATACTCATTTCTCTTCAATAAACCCCATCGTAATGTTTTCTTTTGTTGTAATGGCAAGATACTATGTGTATGGGTAGTGTGGGGGTTTGGGGCCAACTTATGTGGCAAATACTGCCAACTCATCTTCTAAAATCACATACACATCTGTCAACCTCTCCCAAATTGCATGACTTAAATTCTGACCTACTGCCTGCATACTACACATGGACAGGATTACAGCTACACAGAAAGCTCACAGGAGGGAAATGCAAGTTGATGGTTAGCACTGCAAATTAAAACCTTTTAATAAACCAAATTGCTCCACACAGAACAAACTATAATGAATCGTGCACTTCTGGTTTCAGTTGAAGCCTGTGTGAATCTTCACTGCACATTTTACCTGTCAAGCAGATCTTCCACTAGATTATTAGCAAGCTCATTTTCCAAGTAACTTAGATCTCATGTCATCTTAGTTTATACTAGCAAGCATTTGCAAGATGCTCATCTGTATTCACTCTCCATGTCAAAAACAACCCCAAATATTTGTGAAGTTGATAATAGTTGAGGTTTTCTATTACTCCTCCTGCTCTTCAATGCATCTTACAGAGGATGACTGAACACCACAAAAGCTTTTGTAGGAGGACTTCCTTCCTGGCTAAGTTATTCCTAACTCAGAGATAACATAGATGTGTTACTGAAGCTATTGTGAAAAGCTTCAGAGTGACTTAATCATGAACACTGCAGGGTGTTCTACCTGATCTTGACCTCCTCTTTCCTCCCCTATCCGCAGTGTTCATCATTCATTTCAATAGCAAATATAGCTCTTCCTCCTTCAGCTCTGGCCATCCTAAATTTTATGTCACTCTACAGAACGCAGTACACTGGTTTCTTCACAGGTTGCCTAGATCTGACCTGCCACATCAGTACATATTTCACCACATAGCATTCCTCTTCTCTACTAAGAAATTTTTTAGCATAAACCCAAGGCACTTTCTCTTTCAAATCAACTAAGACTACTGGTATTTTTGACAAGCAGCATCGAGGTTTCTACGTGAACACTACCATCTATGTATTTATTTTCTAAACACTTGTTTCAAAAACTGAATGCCCTGTCAGAAACGAGAATATCTTGCCAAGACCACACAGTAAATCCGTGCCTGTGAGACAAGTCAGCTTCATCAGTCTACTCCACTTAATGCGTGAAGTAGGGCCTGGTGGCAGGACCACCTGCCTTGTACTGCTGATTGGAATTAGGGCTGGAGGCTGTACATCCACAAGACAATTATTTCTTGCATGCATAAGAGCCCAGCTTATTAGAAAAAGCCCTCATTTCAGGCTGCTCAGTGACAACCTTTGCAGCTATTCGTCACTTAAAGCTACACGGCTGGTCTTTTCTCTTCATTTTTTGCACTGCATACTCAGTTTGCCCATTTTTTAAACTGAGTCCTTGCACTAGAGGTCAGAAAGGAACAGAGTCATCAACTCAAATAGAAACAAATGAATTCTAGACTCTTGTGAGGGCCCTGTTTAATTGTACTTCACTGATATTACTCTGATGTATTAGAGAAATATTTTTAATCAGCAAAATTGAATAAACAGTACAATCACCTGCAGAGATTAAATAGAAATTTTTGCTTTCAGAATCCAAAGCTTCAAGTCTAGATGATCAGCTATTCAGATATATATATTCCAGGGTGATGAGTGCACAAACCAAACTAATACCTATTACCTATGTGGAAGTTAAGGACAGTTAGAAAAAAAAAAGTGGAGTACATAAATGTCCAGACTAAAATCCTCATTTAGTTCAATAAACATCCTCACAGGGATTGTTTAGGGAAAGTAAGGGAACTAACTATATGAAAACTCTTTTCTCAAGCTTTCATACACATTGCTCTAATCACTGTAATCTTGTTACTGATGGATTTTAGTAGTACAACTCAAACTTCTGACAAGAACTTCTCTGACACTATTTCTCCTTCAGAGAACTGACTCCAATACACAACTGACATTGCCTGCTTTCTCACACTTAAGATTCTATTTCCTTTATAGCCTTATTTCCAGGATGACTTCAAGAGGTGACAAGTGGCATTAGACTTGCTTTGCACCAGTGTTAATATATACCACTCCGAAGAGAGATGAAGAGACTCTCAAGTCTATGTGACCCTGCAGACATAGCTCAACATACTGCAAACTTACTCTAGCTTTCAGACAAGCCCAGCAGTCATGTGTTCAGGCTGAATATGAATGCAGGTCTTGAGTCTCTGTCTTTCCTCAAAAGTACTTCAGAAGTAGTTCAAGGGAATGGTTTCTGTTTTAAAATTCAAGAGACAGATAAGAGGTAGACACCAGCATAACTAAAACATTCCCAGTTTGATGGGACACCTATTTTGTCTCTTCTTGAGGTTTTACAGTTACATTTATCTTCCAAACATCCTTCATCCTTTAAAATGGCTCATCAGCACAAATATTTTTAGCTTTAGCTTATCAATATCAGTTCACATAATATTTGAATACCTACTTAGAATTAACAGCCACAAGACGGTAACACAGAAGAACCCTAAGTCTTTGTAGTGCTCTTGTCTTATTAATATTCAAGGCAAAACAGTTAAACATTAAAATGCCAACTGAAGAACAGTATGAAAACCTCTGTGGTGAACATAAACTGCCTTTCCTCGTTTGGTCCTCTTCACAATGCTGACCATTATATCAGTTACTATATTGTAACAAGTTCGGAGGGGATTGGGTTTTTCTCTTGCACACACCTACATGCTGCAGAGACACTGTTGTCATTTGGTTAAGATGGTATGTTAACTCTACCTCAACTGATCCTTGAAATAATCCCAACTAGTAAGTAATAGAAATAGTACAAGATTTTTTTTTTTCCTTTCCAGACTCCAATTCACCATTTATCAGTTTGATACATATCAGCTGCTTATCTTCACTTGGTTCTTCTCCAGCTGCCACAAATGACATCTGTCACTGAGATTCAGACAAAAAGATAAACTCAAAACAAATTGAGTTCTCAGTAGTATTTAAAAGAAAAAAAAAAAGATTTTTTTTTTCTTCCTAGAGTTAAACACATATAATAAAAGAAGTACAAAGTCTAGTCACTAATTGAATGCCTCTTCCATAGTAGTACCAGCTGGAGTTTGGATAACTTCTTCAACTGAAAATTGAACCAAATGGACTTCCCCAAATTAACAAAAGATACATCCCACATCAACCAATCACAACTGTTTTCTAAAGCTAGAATCAAGAGGCACTAAAATTTCCATCCCCTCTTTCAATCTTCTTGATATATTAAATAGTCTAAAGTAAGGAGAGAACCCCAACTGGGGCAAAGCATTTTGAGGTGATTACTTCCATATGCTTCTCAGACATAACCTGCAAGCAAGAGAAGACAATTTTGCAGATGGCAGGTCTTCCTTACCATTACTCAAAGCCATAGCTTTGCTACAGTTAAATCTTCTCCAATTAAGATAAAGAAACCATAAAAAGGCAATACATCAAACAAAAGTAGTCAACTACAGCAATTGCCTTCATCAAATCTTGGAATGTTGCACCTGAAATAAACTCTTTTTAAACAGTGGTATTAAGGTTTGACTGTGTCAGAGGTGCCTATTCATCATTTCATGAACACTTAGAAACTACAGCCATTAAATTAAGAGTGTATGTTGTATTATGCAAATCATAATGTACAGGTCAGGTTAACGAGCAGTAACATTACTGCAATAAATCACCCTTCCACTTCAGGCTATATATTTCATTGCAGAACTTCAATTCCCTATTAACACAATGGCTAGTGTGATTTCATGTCACAAATTCTTTTTTTTTTGAAGATAATAGCTTGTGTTCTTTTTTTATAATTCACACATGAAGGGACATTTTTCCTCTGTCAGTGAAAATAGACACCACGACAACAAGTGCATAGCACTTCCCTTCAGCACCTTACTTTGTTCATCCTACAGAAACCCAAGAGTGTATGAGTTAAGAAATCCCACTTCCTGTGACCTATTCAGAGACCCATTCTTAAGAACACCACATTATGAAGAGCAAATAAAAAGACTTTTTCTTCATACTTAAAATCCTATGAGGGGAGGAAGGAGGGAACCAAAAAATACAAACATGCTTTCAGAGATGTAGAGAGTACTCCAGAACTCTATTACCAATCTGAACAGTGGGTTTGAAAAAAATACATTATTTAATTGCACTACATTTGATATAGAAACTGCTTAGTGTCCAACTATTCCTTGCCTTAAAATACTTTAAAATATTTATGTTGCTTTGTGCTTTTTTTCTTTTCTTTTCTTTGTTTTGGTGGGGTTTTTTTGTGTTTGTTTGGGGTTTTTTTTGGTTGGTTGGTTTGTTGGGCTTTTTTTGAGGAGAGGCTTTTCTTTGGTTGGTTGGTTTGTTTTAGATACAATTACATCAAAGCAGGAAAAGATAATTCTTAAAATAAAAACTATTTTAGGTGCATGTGAGAAACCAGAACATCATAGAAAACCTCACATGAACAGGAGAAATGGTAGAAGTGCCACTTGTTAATCACCAGTGTGTTTTAGTCTTACACCACGTTGGTAGGCAGCATTTACTAGGTACATATGAATCAATTTGTCTGTAGAAATAATTTACCTGGACTATAAACATGGTAATAAAGATGCCATAGAATCCTCATTCAAGACCTATCTATGCATTTAGTTTATTACTAACAGTTTTCCTAATGCAGTTTAAGCAGACAAGCATTCCAGGTAAATGTGATATCTATAATCTCTCTACAACTTTTTATCTAACATTGTAGATGTAATAGGCAGTCATTTTGGAAGACCATTTAAATTCCTTTAATAGAAACACCTATTTTTCTCCTTTGGCTAATGAAGTGATTATTTTATTCTAAGATAATTGTAATGATAGATAAATCCCAGTTTTCAATAGTTGTTTGGATAAGTAACTACGAAGGTATTATAGACAGCTGCCTCACTGACATTATGTCCATTCTCCATGAATAAGTTGACCTTAACAGCAGCTCTTCTATACCCACACAAGCTGTTGAAGTGTCAAGCCACATCAGAAAGACATCTAATTAAGATTAGACTTGGTCACTCTTAATATCATGGTCATGTACTTGCACTGTAGCTCGAGCAGCCCATCTTTTCTTGAACCACAGCAAAATTTATCATAATCTTTAAGAAAATGAAACACTGTTTAGAAGAGATTTAAAGAAATACACCATTATGTTCAAGACATCCATACAGCTTTCCTTCCAGCCCTAACGCCCAAATATCCATCAATTTGTGTAGCCTTCTGGTGAAGCAAGGCTTCACTCTTGTCTGGGACCTTCTTTAGATGGACCATTCATTGAGATACCAGATCCAGGGAGAAACCTTTATGGAGAACACAGCTTTGAGACCATTGTCTGGAGCCCTCAGCACAACACAGAAAGGTAGTGCTGAATTCAACCCTTCATCACAAAATAAACAAAAACCGAGCCTGGTAAAGGCCTGATCTTCCAAGGCACATTTAATCCCACTAAATGACATGAAAATGTCTCAGTGTTTCACTGCTAATTTCAAAGCATACATACTGAGTGATTTGTGATGCCAAAAGGCTTGCAAGAATTCTAGCAACTAGGAAATTGTCCCTGGACACACTTGAGCTAGGAATACCTATTTCACTCTAGCTTCTGTCTTTGCTGCACAGTGAAACAAGGCATCTTCTCTTTTCAGCCAGCTGTAGCACAACTACTAAAAGTTTCTCTCTCTTATTTATTGCTCTAAAAGTCATTTAACTAAGATAGTGTTATTATGGCAATAAGTGGCTGAATCCACCACAGTATCTTTAGTGTAACTGCTACAATTAATGCTGCATTGGCATTTTCATTCTAGCCATCATGTTTGAAATGCACACAGATTAATTGTAAAAAAATATTTCCTTTGTCATACACTAGTTTGGCCAAACAGCACCACTAGTAGTTTGGGGTTTTTTTAAATCCTATTATTTCACATCTGCATCCATTTGTATTTTCAAAAAACAGTTGAAGGGCAAATCAAAGCAGCAAAAACACCCAAACCAAACACATGCTATGCTTTTTTCTGTAGGCCTATATGAAGGTCAGAACTATTAAGAAACCTCAAAAAAACATTAACTACCACAGAGAAAAACTGCCACAGATCCTACTTGACTGAAAGCAAAAGCTCTTGAGGTAAGACAGGAACTGAAAAGATTAATATAGCAAAGAAGCCCATAGAGAACAACAACTGATGGTATCAGTGTTTAATTCTAATTTCTTTTTGGATAAGCACAATTCCATGGTTCCAGTACACTATCATACTCTTGACATTTTGTAACACTTATCATAGGGAAAGTATGATTTTACAGTTGTTAAATGAGAGAGAAAAAAAAAATTGTTACATTTAAGTCAAGATTTAATCCATTATGTAGAGTTTGCCCAAAGATTTGGGCACACCACCAAACACCTTTTATTCCTCATCCATCATACAGGAGCATGATAAAACTCAGCATTCATGATTACATTTGAAAAGCCCCATGGAACTCACATTTCTTGCTTTAGATAAACTATTAATCAAGTCAGATTTATGCATCTAAGACTACAATTGATGTACCAACACTTAGTTATCTTAAAATGGCATATTTTTTTGTCTTTCCAATGAAAACTGAATCCCAGTATCATATCATATCTCAGAGTAAATTTTTAAGCACATATTATCCATGGTGGTTCTGCACGTAACTAACAACAAGAAGTGATTTATGCTGGCCATCAGTAGACACTCTTCTGTCTTCAGCAGAGGAAGGACAGCTCTTCTCCTAACCTTTGTCCTTTGAAGGTGCAGAGTTTTACTATGGCTACTTATGCCAGAAACCTATTGGGCAAAAGTCTTACTTATGGCCAGTTAAAGCTGTAGTTCTCAATACAGTGTCAAGCAGTAGAAATACCTTAAGATAAAAGTAATTTTAGTAGAAAAGGAAACTATCTAGGACACCATTCTGGTGACTGGTGGAATTCAGGACAGACAAGGCAGAACTAATCTATTCATCAGGTTTCATGAAGATATCAGACTGCCAGAACAAAGCTTTATTTGGAGCACTTCCTTTCCTATCTTTCCAGTGGCTCTGTATTAAGTAACAGCACATTTTTGGTGCAAGGTTACTGGAAAAGACCATAAAATGCTGTTAAAGAACTATGGGATAACACAACTTGCACTTTGCCTTTCCTTACATGCTATCATTACCCTCACTTTTCACTGGATTTTACTCACTTTTCCACTCTCCAACCCATTATTCTCTCCCATCACACAAATGAAAAACAGCAGTGTATTAGTTGAATAATTAAACATTATAAATAATTCCTATTTCAAACTTAATTGTTTAAGATGTTCAAGAATAATAGGGAGCACTGACAATTGTTCACCCAAGGTGTCAAGTTTAAGATAGAAAGCCAGGTACATAAAAATTTTGCCAGTGAGTGATCTCAAAAAAATTCAAGAAGTCCTTCTGCTTCTGCATAACCTAAAATTCAAATAAAAATAGGGATATGGAAATAAACAGACTTCAATCCTTAGCAGTACTAGAGAACAGAAAATTTCTATTCAGGTTTCCTCAACCAGCTGCAACCTTCTCACAAGCCATTATTTCACATAAAACTACCCTTCTGAATGTTCCAGGTTCACTATTCATTTAAAACTCCAAAATTGCCTCAGTATTTTTCTTGCTACCATAGTGCTTTAAACACCACAGCCATACATTGGCCACTGCTTTTGCTTTCTCATCTGTTCAGTCTGCCTGTCCTTTTGTAAAGCAGCCTGCTGGTTCCCAAGGATATCATGAGTCTAGATCTATTTCAATTTCACCTTTATTTCATGGGTAGGTATTAAAGGCATCCTGATTTGAATACATGAAATCAGAGCTCATTTCATGCTTCATGAACAGGTAAGCTTGCAGATTTACAAGATAGATTCAAGTATGGAGGGCTATTCTAGCCCATACTTTGAGTTACAGCTCCTATTTTATTTAGGTTCCTACTCCCTCTCCCCTTTCTCCCTAGAAAACTGTTGCCAATGGAAATTGCATTAAATAATTAGACATGATAACAGGCAGCTACCATCTGATACTTGTACATTACTTGAACAATATTAATGACTGCTCACAATTAACCTGCTCACTTGCTTTTTTGCTGCCATTTCATGCTAAGGTAAGTATTTCAGCACACCTGATATCACACAGACTGCTAGCTCACCTAAGTCTCTAAAAAAATTTAAGTTGCCAAATGTTACAAAACTACTTCAATGACAGAATATGTACCTGGCATCCTAAACCCATGAGCATACCAAGCAGGTAAATAATAGGGACCCTTACCATCAAGTTATTCTACTTTTTCCATGTGTGCAGTTTGGTATGCAACTGAACTGTTCCAGTATAATACAGAACTAGATGCTATGTACACAGCCTTGGTGAAAAAAAAGCACATCATAGAATAATCTCCTTGAAATTAGGTCTTTTCATGATTAAAAGGATCTTCACCAGAGCTAGCAGCTTCAAATTATACCATTAAAATGTGTTTAAAATACACCACTTGATATTTTACTTGGCCTTTTAGTCTTTTCTTTCCATTACAAATATTTTTTTAGCAAGCTGAGTTTCAATATTGCATTAACTTTATGTTCCAACATCATGAAACAGAACACTTGGCTTCTGTGTCTAGATATGAAGGTTCAAGCTATGCAGAAGTTAATAGATGACAGCATTCCAGTAAACTCTGAAATGATTTAACTGTCTTTCTTACAAGTTTTTTGCTGGCTCTGTGATATTTTGTGACCTTACTGCTGGAATCTGAGTAGCTGTCTAACCAAGCCAATGATAACCATCTCCTCATCTTCCAGCTTTGCCTCTACTGCAACGCTTGCAGCTGCGTGCCTGTTGAATCAGTGCTGAATTTGACACCGATATGCAAACAAGCTGACAGGACAACCAGTTTTCAGGCAGTATCATTTAAAATGATGTAAGATTATCTGGTAGCTACTGAAGTAACTTTGCACCAAGTATGAGAGCTCTGTATTACAAAATTTTATCCACTTCTAAAATTACATATTGAAAAGTGTGTTTACCACTCCTTTTCTAGATGCCACTTCTGCCTCTGAATTCATTGTGCACTTAACATGAGAATCTGGTTCACTAATAAGAAAATTAAGCATCTTCTTCCTCTGTATAATTTTTCCTCAAAAGTAGACACATGATTATTACTCACTGAGAGAATTTTCTACTCTAGCTGTTTAAAAAGTATCTCAACTGTTGAAGTTCACTTTAATCCCATAAATCTAATTAAGATAATTTTTATCAGACTACTAAAAAATAAGTAAATCAAATAAATTTCCACTGCATCATAACTGTCCTTTTTCTTATTGAAGCTGCCAGTACATCCTTTATTTTCTAATATTTATAGGTACTTCTCTATTAAGTGACCAAAGCTAATGCCAGGGGAAAAGTTACCTACATTTAAAATGGTTTGACTTGACACAGTTCCTACTTGTCTCCTGGCAGCTAGAGCAGAGCAATAGCAAGGTCAGTGTTCTCTGTTGCAAGTCTAAGTCAGCCATGCTATAAACCACAGTATATTCTTAGACCTACACATGGCTATTTAATGCTGTTCCTTTTAAATCACTGATGTTTCAAGTACTGTTCTTAAGGAAAATAGGTGTTTAAGATGATTAGCTAAGTTAGAGAAGAATAGGACATTCTAGAATAATGGAAGATTAATAGAATGCAGGTGCTGTAGAATAATATCTTAAGACCATGGGAATGCTTTTCATCATCCACTGTGTAGCCCTTACCATGGCTGCTTTAAAACTTAGTCCAGCTGAGTGAATAATGGTTCTCAATAGATTGTCTAATATATATAAGACATGGTAAGAGATGGGTAGTTACCTTGTGGTAAGAATTTTATTAAAGGTTAACTGTTTTTAAGTTATAGATCAAGATAAATTGAAAGGAAGGAACAACTCAGGTTTTTACCAGAATTCAAAAGGCAAATGTCTGAAAATAAGAGACTGTTGGGGCCCCAAATATCGCCGATCTGTAAGAGGAACTGAAATGAGATGGCAAAGAATGGTTCAAGATTAATAATGGACTGGGAACTGAGAGTTTGTGAAAAACACAAAGGATTTTAAGAAGATTATCGATTACTTAATATGGTGTTGAGTTTATATATGCATTGAATTTTGTAAATCCTTTGCCACTCACTGAGGTGATGGCCCCACTCCAAGTTACTAAATAAACCCAAGCTAGAGTAACCCACTGTTGTGCAACATCCTTTAACACCTGTGTATGGCTGGACTTCTTCTTTATATCGCTTGCTTATTGTGATTTTTGCTGCTATCGTTAACACAAGGTGAAATTAAGGAGTCCATACTGTAATTTCACTAGCATAAGCTAAAAGTTATTTACATATACTCAAGCTCTTCCATTTTATCTTCATCTAGTATTCATCAGTATGTAATTTACCTTCACAACATCTTCATGACTATTTCACTGTACAAACTTTCTTCATTAGGCTTAAACAAGAGCCAAGTATCTCAGCCATCTTGAAATGATGCATGTGATGGATGGGATACTTACTCTTACTCTTTTTCCCTTCTGATAAATTTGAAAAACTTGGATTTCTTTTTACATCTTAGATTAGCCTTCACTCCTAATTTCTTGCAGCATCTATCTTTTCCCTGGAAGATTCAACTGGCTACATGGCTTCCTCCCCCATTCCCATTTGTACTGCTGTGAACATGTCATAAGGGTCCTGTGCTTCTCAGCATGGAGATTCTGTGCAGGATAAAGAACTTACTGAACAGACATAGCAAACCCCAACTATAGCAGGGATATGCCTATATTGTAAAGCCTGTTTCACCAAAGACATACACTATCACATCATATTGAACCTTGAAGACACTGTCACCTTTTTTTTTTCCTACAGTTACTATGAGAGAGGAAATGTGGAAGTGGTATTAAAATTAAGATGACAGATTAGCATAGAATCATTCTGGTTAATAAAAGCAACCAATGGCTATTCTTTCTGAGCAATTGATTATTTTCTTATAGCTTTTCCTTCTGTATTTGGGCAGATAAATAATTTTCAAGCCATGACACAAATGCTAGCAGGACAGTGTCTCCAGAGCTGCACTGTTAAACAGGAGAGCTTCTAGTGACTCACAACAGAAGCTCTCATCACCTATTGACA
This sequence comes from Chloroceryle aenea, assembly GCA_013399075.1. Classification (NCBI taxonomy): domain Eukaryota; kingdom Metazoa; phylum Chordata; class Aves; order Coraciiformes; family Cerylidae; genus Chloroceryle; species Chloroceryle aenea. The sequence goes on along the minus strand of VWZY01009955.1, from coordinate 26,464 downwards.
ACATGTGCTGTAAACACCTTTCACTAAGGCAGCTTATCTCAAGTTATTTATCACAAATAGGACTGCCTTCTTTTTTTTCTACATGGTGAAGTCTGAATTCCTTCTTGAAATTGACCTCATCTTTAACAAAGTTTTTAGGTCACCAAAAATAAACAATTCTACCCATACTTATGAGAATTCAGACATGTAAAACTCCAAGGAATATCAAGTACAGCATATCCATGTTTCAGAGCTAAGGCTAGACTGAGCTTCTTCCTCCTGTCCTATACTGACAGTGGTTTAATGGGGCACACCATCTGCTTTCAGGGAAAGCTCTCAGTTTATACCTTTAACATCTTGCAAACAAATCGAGAAAGAGAAATACTCTTACCCAAATCACTATCTGTCTTCAACATCATTTTGCTGACCTTAAATCCTAGGCAAATAGGATAGAAAATCCTTGTTTCATCAATCTATGCCAAACATTTTCAGTTGTGGGAAAACTACCTTATGCTAACCAGAATCTCCAAATGGGACATTCAGTTAAAAGAAAATAGACAGCTTGAGCAGTTGACACATGTAAACCAGAGGATCAATTAACACATGGAAGCCAGAGGACCTTCGGATACTCTTTGTGATCATGCCCAAAAGCACGTACAACCACTAATGAAAAGCTTCTCTGCAGGAAGGAAAACTTGGTTACATTTACAAGTTTAATCATTCTGCAGGTATTTTGGATGAGCTATCCCATGTTACCTGCTTCTCTCCTCTCAGAAGTGTGCTTTGATATAGGAGCTTTTATTGTCTTGGAAATTTCAGTTAAATTTGGGGTTTGGTATTTAGAATATTCAGGAACTAGAGTATGTCAGACAGGAATTAACACATTTCAGACTTAATATGTTTGCTTACCTTCTTACTGCTTCCCTTTATTCTTCCCACCCTAATTGCTACATTCTTAGACCCAGATGGTACTCCTGCTATTTCTCTGCCAATTGATTTGTTTCATACCTAGTTAGTGACTGCCAAAAGTGGTGTGTAATTGAGATTATGAAAGCAATATTTTTTTTCACAGAGATCATTTACCATTTTACTGTCACACACCCATCAGTGCAATAGTTTCACACTAGTCATTTTGTCCTGTATCCATCTCTAATATATGAAACTACATTCAGTGTAATCAACACTCACATAGGCCTGACTTCATTCACTAATATTTTCTCAAGCCCATATACAAGCCACTGGCTCTTTTATGTTTTCAGCCTCCAATACTATGGATTTTGAGCAAAGAAAATGAAATGCCTTGAGAAAGATTCTATACCAGGTTTCAGGTCTTGTATGTTACAAAATGTTGAGGCAGAAGAGAGAATCTAACTGCACAGCCAACAAGCAAGGTTATGTTTAAATCAGGATTATATAGTCAAGTAATATTTTTTAGGCATCTTGTACCATTTAGTTGATCTTGGCTCATAATCTGAAAAGCAGTGAATTGCAGATGAGAAGTAGTGAACTAATGAAACCACCTAAAATATTTCACAATGAAATAGGAATGCCTGTGTTGGACTCCTTGTGCCCAGTACTAGTGAACACACAGCTGTCTTATTTCACTCCTGAGATGAGAAAAACATTTTATGGATAATAATCCATTATATACTACTTAAAAATCAAGTGGTTGAATTTTGACTGCATTTTTCTTTAGGACCTAACACATTGTACATAGTTGTCATCTCTAATGTGTCCAATTGCCTATTTCACCATTACCTAGCTAAGAGTTGGCATGAAATTGTCCCCCATTCTGCTGTTTTTTACAGCACTATTTTTCTGAAGAACAGTCTTCTCTGTAATTTAACACAGTAAATGATCTACACCAGTACATAACATAGCTTAGAGAGAATAAATACACAAGAATGGGTTAAAGACAGCACTTGCTAATACTAAGAGTCTTGTTTTATGGGCAGAATGATACATCATGAATTGTCTTCTAAATCACAATTGACTCCTGCTCTAATTAACCTGTGTTTAGAAATCTCTACCAGACTCTTTCAAGTTCACCTCTTTTCCACTACAGTTCAACCACTGTTTTAACACCTGTATTCTGCAAGGTCAGACAGAGCTAAACCCAGAAACTCTAACTTAAGTACTTAATGAAACATTATCTAATACTAGTATAAGTTAGAGGTTACTGTTTCATGATGAGAACAAATTACTTTTAGTCACCTTACCATAATTGTTAGGTAGTATTATAAAAGGGAATTTTTATCTTCAAATTGTGAGACACTAAGCCACTTAATATCAGAGAAAAAACTACCACCAGTTAGTTTACATAACTACTTATCCTGAACAATATTTTTCTTCGTAGTTTCCCATCTGTCATTTTAGTTTCTCTGTGTATTTTCATTGTACTTTGTATTAAAAACACAACAAAAGCAAAACAGCTTTAAGTTTTCAGGGCTGGAGATTCTTCCTATTCTACCCCAAAGGAACATTTAAAGACCCTTTACTGAGCTAAAATATCAAAACTATATGCAGGACTTTGTTGACAGTATATTTTGTTTGTTAATAGTTCTTATTTCCTTAGGTCTTCTTTCAGGTCTAGGGGTACCTATCTATCATAAAAGGCTAGTCACTAGGAGTTCAACCTGCAAAAAACAAAATAGAAGTCTTAACATCTCAGAGATGCATGTTTCTGAAAGAGCTTCTTTTCACTATAGGTTTCATTTCACAAATATATTGTTGTGGGGTTTGATGATTCTTGAAATGCAGGTATATTGACTAATTTGAAACTGTAGCAGAATTGGTAACATTATCTGGATGGGCCAATGATATTTTGTCAATTCAAAGCAACAATATAGTCTTAAAGAAAATTGAAGAGCTACATGAATTTCAGTCTGTACTATGCAAGTAGACTTTTAAGTTTTTGGTTGTACACTCTCTTGAATAAGTAGGTTCCCCATCAGTGCATAATTTTAGTTTTAGAAAGCTGCAGTTTCCATAGCTTAACCCAGCACTTTCAGCCACCTGAGTGAGTCAAACCAAAATTTCCCAAACAGCAAAGATAACCAGGTTTTTGGAATGTAAGTGTGGTTTCAGCATTCAGCTGGCTACCAGCTTTCCCATGAACTGCTGGCAGCTGATCTTTCTATGTAAGGACACAAACAGAATCACCTTCAGGCTGTACCATGGCTACATTTTTTTAACTTTAAGCTGAACATGAAGACTTAAATTACACTGGCTGGCTATTAGCAACTGAACGCTGATTATGCCTAGTACTCCTTGGCTATTACCTTTGTTGCAAAAGGTCAGTCCTTCAATAAGTCTGATGGCTTTTCTGCTTCATTTTACCTTTTTACACCTGTCTGCACAGTAACACATCTTGCTGATTATTTTTAAAACATTTCAAGAAATGAGACTCATAGTGTGAACCAGAGGTTATTGCTATTGTATACCTCTGAATGATAAACATATAACATTTAAATTTTAGAGAATTTTTACTTCATTTATCATTTCTTATGAGACTCTGTAGCTTCAGTATTTATATTTTACTATTACTGGTCATTTCCATCTCCAGCCCATCTTTCAGATATTAGAAAGACAAATTTATGCTTTTTCACAGGGTGTCACGGGTTGCAAGGGACCTTGGAGATCTTTGAGTCCAACCCCTCTGCCAGAGCAGGACCATATATATATAGTCTAGCAAAGGTCACACAGGCTTGCATCCAGGATGGTCTTGAAAATCTCCAGAGAAGGAGACTCCACAACCTCTCTGGGGAGCCTGTTCCAGTGCTTTGTCACCCTTACAGTACAGAAGTTCCTCTTCATGTTAAGGTGGAACCTCCCATGCTCCAGCTGATACCCATTCCCCCTTGTCATGTCACAGGGCATGAGTGAAAAGAAGCCATCCCTTTGCTCTTGACATTCAGCCCTTGGATATTTATAAACATCAAATCCTCTCTGTCTTCTCCAGGCTAAGGAGTCCCAGGGGTCTCAGCCTTTCTCATAAGAAACAGTCCCTTCATCATCCTCATGGCCTCCACTGGACTCTAACAGTTCCCTATCCCTCTTGAGCTGGGGAGCCCAGAACTGGACTCAATGCTTCAGGCGAGGTCTCACCAGTGCAGAGTAGAGTGGGAACAGAACCTTCCTTGACCTGCTGGACACACTCTTTTTAAAGCACCCCAGGATACCATTGGCCTTCCTGGCCACGAGGGCACATTGCTGTCCCATGGAGTCCATCAGTTTTCCTTAACTGGTTACTATCCTTAGCATGGATAAACACAGTTGTTTTGTTAGAACTTATATTAAACTAATGACCTTAGTTCCTGAAACTCCTAATGAATTCAATGAATAAAAAGAAGTGTTTTGGAAATTTCTATTAATATACTTAAGTTTTCATCTTTGTCTGCATTTTAATTTTTGCCCAGATATCAGTGTGTATGCTTTATTATCTAGAACTACATTAGATTAATATCTCTGAAAAAGAAGCCAATAAAAAACAAGTATCAGGTGAGTACAGTAGCATATCTGAGACTCTGAAGACCAATGATTTTTTTTATTTATCAGGCATAGGAGGGCTGAATATATCTCATTGTGAATGCCACAATCACCCCTACGTCTGACATAATGCTTCATTTTCCCCAACATAAATATGTATGTTGGGCTATGCTCCCCTCTAGTTTAACTTTGCAGAGGCACAAAGGAAAAATAGAAATATACTTTGATCTTGGAGACATTCTCAAAACATTCACTTAAGATTGGATTTTCTCCAGCAAGAGAGCAATGCTTTCATTTGCCCTGCCTAGAGAGACCTGTTCCTTCAGGGACCAAATAATTTTCTTAATTAGGTGAGCACACAGCAGCCTTAACACATTTCCCAATTACATCAGCAAAGATTTGGCTGTCAGAGAGTGACACTAAGGAGGAACACTAAAACAAAATACTTGTGATTAGAGGCCTCCTTTATAACATTGGCTTGAGGATGAGGCACAAGTATTGAACAACATGAGATGACTCATGAAGCAAAAATAGCTTACTAACTTAATTTACCAACTGAAGAAGAGAAAGTCTGGCTTTTAGTATTGCTGATAAATCAAGAGTTATATCAGCAATCACCACTTTTGAAGGCTGTCAAACATGTTTATTGTAAATTGCTAGCTTCAAATGTCTTCAATTTAGGAGTCCACCCGCTCCCTTTCTACCGTAGTAGAGAGTTCTAGAGTGATTCTGTTTTACCCTTTCTTCATTGCAGCTCCTCCACTCTTCTGCTGACTTAAGACCCATATTTTTCTAAATGGAGAAAAGCAGTGGAAAAGTATTTTCCAAATCTGCACATCTCATACACACTAGCATTCCAAGCACCCCCGCTTACATGGAAAACCAGGTATTTTTTGCCAGCATTTATCTTTTAAGCTTTGCCTTTCTATTGTGTTTATATTTGAAGGATACTAAGTTAAGAAAGATAACCAGTAACAGTAAAGCTCTTCACCCAAAATATTTTCCTCTCAGAGAAAGTAGTACTTTTGAACAAACAAAGCAACCAAAGGAAGGTAAATGTAAGAAAGTTTCAGCAATTAGTCTTAAAAGCTGCTATCACCCAATTTCCTAGCACCAATGGCCACTTTCTTGATCCATCTCGTATAGATGAGACTACTTAAAAGGTGTGACATGGAGATTCATTTCTTGCTGATAAGTTACTAGTTTTGAGAAATTCTATAGGAATTGTTCAGTTTTGAGGAGAGGAGGCTGAGGGGGGGACCTCATGGCCATCTACAATGACCTGAAAGGAGATTGTAGAGAGGTGGGGGTTGGCCTCTTCTCCTTAGTAACTACTGACAGAACCAGAGGAAATGGTCTGAAGCTGCAGCAGGGGAGGTTTAGATTGGATATTAGGAATAAATTCTTGACAGAAAGCGTGGTGAGGCACTGGAGCAGCCTTCCCAGGGAGGGGGTTGAGTCACCATCCCTGGAGATATTTAAGGAACAGGTAGACCTGGTGCTTCAGGACGTGCTCTAGTGGCAGGCATGTAGGGGGGGATTTTGTGGTTTTGAAGTTGTGTTTGATCAGGGTATTTAGGTGGTTTTTTGTTATCAGTATGGTTGGATTCAGTGATCTAGGATGTCCTTTCCAACCATGAATATTCTGTGAATCTTTTCACATACCTGAACTACAAGGAAACCTACCTTCCTACTAATATCTTGCATTTTTAACTAAGATATAGAAAACACCAAAAAACCCAAACATGCACACAACTCCACAATAGAATCTTAAAAGTAGTGAGCTTTTCTGTGGAAATCTAGATGCGTGGTTTTGCCACCAAGTCTTTTTTTCCAGTGAATCTAGCTGGCAAACTGACACCTTCAGTTTCTACATGCAGTACCAACTTAAAGGTCCTGCCTGTAAACTGAATCATTAAATCAATTTTGAAGGCTAAGAAAGCAAGAATTATAGTTCTTTTTATTTCTTCTGCTTATTGTATAGCATGTACCAGACATAGTATCACAGCAGCTCCCACCCACATCTTGATGATAGCAAATCAATGCTGCTTTGTTACATTTGCCTGGATGTGTCACTCATGAGTAATACAATGTCAGGTCTTCAAAACCTAAGCTTTTTGGATAGCCTTTATGGCTTAAGGTATTTCTGAGGTCTTAAAGCCTGCCTAGGCATTACCATTATCCCTGCTTCCTTATTTCCATAGGCTGCTGACCTCTGTTAATTCACAAATTTCTTACTCTATTAAGTGCATCACAGAATGAAGACGAAGAATAATAGCCGTCTTAAAAGGCATAAAAATGGATTAGTATCCAAGCTGTGCTGTTGGTGATGCCTGTGAGCACAACACCACCTCTGCCACCCTCCCTGCACTGCAGCCCCCAACAGTTTGCAGCATAGGACACTCTCCATTCAGAGTCACACAGCACTTGCTACCTGCAAATTGCCATTTCTTTCTATGGAAAGCTATGGTCAGCCTTACAAGACATCTAAGATGTGTAGCATTTCCTTCTCACTCCATACTCCTTTCTGGTTTCACTGAGACTATAATATCCTACATTTTTAAAGCAATCTTCCCATTTTCATTTGAGATTCTGGAGCACTTTCATCAAGCTTTGTTGGATGGAACCCGTGTTTCTTGTGCCTGTATTTTATCTGTACACCCATCCTGTACATTTCATTCAGGTTTTTATACCCTATTATACCTCCTGACTGATCTCCTTCCTGCACAGAGAAATAAGGTGTCTTTCTTGGATAGAAGGCTTTCCATCTTTTGTGTTATTCCTTGGTCAGTGACTCATTCTTTGAAAATCACAGAATCACAGAATCCTAGGGGTTGGAAGGGACCTCGAAAGATCATCTAGTCCACCCCCCCTGCTAGAGCAGGGCCACCTAGAGTACGTCACATAGGAACATGTCCAGGCGGGTTTTGAATGTCTCCAGTGAAGGAGACTCCACGACCCCCCTGGGCAGCCTGTTCCAGGGCTCTGTCACCCTTACAGTAAAAAAATGAACCTTGCTTTTCAATTAGTTATGTTTTTATGACAAATAGAAGTACAGCATTTAAGTATCAGTTACCTTTTCCCACCTATGCAACAGCTGGGTTCACAGTAGGCAGTGCAGTTTGAACACCATGTGCAGTTTCTCAGGTAACAGGAAGCAGTACTGGATATTTTTCCCACAGACTACAGTGTTGAAAATATAAACACAAAGCACTGCCCATTCACAAATTTAGAACTGTAGTTTGTCATGCCTGTAACTCCATCAGAGACCAGCAATAAGCCTGGTTAATAACTTTTTGTTGTTACACCTCCACCTTTTTCCTTTAGAGCTGTTTCCCTGCAGAGGGACACATGCCACAAGACCTACGAGGAACAGTGACTTCCAAAGCTTTGGAAAAAAACACTTAGGCCAACTGTTATTCAACTCCTTACCTGACAGCTCTAGAGTTTTACAGCTACATAAAGGACATATTAATATTAACATATTCTCCTAAAATAAGAAGCAGTTGTGTGGAGGAGGTGGAGAAAGAGAGCCAGCAAAAGGGGTAATATCACATGATACAGTCCTACAGCTCTGCAGATTATTTTGGGAATAGATCAATACTGTACATTGATGCCAAAACACATCTCCAGCAACAATGTGAGGTAGAAATATTACACATTCCGTAAGCTCCATCTCGTTGAAAATTTCAGAGCTGAGGTAGCTTCAAGCTGGACTGCTGTTCATGTTATTCACCTCTTTTACAGCAACAGTAAGCCTTCGGTTACCAGTCAAAACCACTGTATTGAAGTTATATTCTATACATGCTTATGATATTACTGCTTGAGTTCTCTCTCAATTAATTTTCAAGTTCCCAAACTACAGGTGCATTCCAGGGTATTCACTAACCTATATTCACTAACAATTATTCCACCAGATACTTTCTTTGAATCCTTTCCTAGACTCCACCTATAATTTCCTAACACACAAAAAACCCCACAAACCAAAACAAGAACAACCACTCATTAACAGCTAAGGGATTCTTTTGCCCCTTGACGTGAGTAAAAGGCTTCAGTTATGTTACATGAAACACGTAAGGCTCCAGCAAAAAGCACTCCTAGCATCTACCAGCTTACTATCAGAGTGCCTCCTGAAAGCAGGATGGGAGCAGCATTTTCTGGAATTTCCTTTGCAGTAGTACCAGTTTCATTGTCTGCCAAATAATGCCAGAACAGCTCTATGGGCAAAAGCATGTAAGCAATGGCTGTAAAGGCATAAAAAAGCAATGTAACAACCATGCTTTTGATCACCCTTCAGAAAACTGCGTAACAGGAGAGAAAGTATTCTTTTCTAACTGAAAAAATGTAAAACAAATATCCACCCCACTTACAGTTAGATGTTATAACACACCATCTGCCCGTTTCAAAATAGGAAAGCATCAGTTGCTTCATTATTTGTCACTTTGGGATAGAAACCTAGCAGTTATTCCTACACATATGATAGCAATTTACATTATTTAACACATTTCAAAAGAAGAGAAAATTTTATGATCAAGTCTTCCAGTTGTTTCTGTTCCTATAAATTCTTTATACCACTGTATAAAACATGTAGGTGAGAACAAGAGAACCTATTCGAGAGCTTCTTGCACAAATGGGATATTCCACCTGCTTTAGATGTCCAAGTACCTATATATCAAAAGGCTCAATGTATTTTTTTCCTTAAAAAAAAGGAAAGTAAGCCCTAAAACTGCTTTATCTTTTGTAATTAACTTATTGCCCTCACTGTAGCCATTCTGACTCGTGCCAAAGGAATAATTTTACACCCCTTATGTTACATCATAAAATGCAGACATTTACTTTATCCCCTTAAGACTCATTCTTTCTTCATGAAACTTGAGTATCTTGAACACCTCATAAAGCATAATATTCATAATGGCTCAAGAAGTTTTTATACTCAGAATTACTGAAGAACACTGGAACAAGCTGCCCAGGAAGATAGTTGGGGCCCCATCCCTGGGGACATTCAAGGTGAGGATGACAGAGCTCTGAGCACCCTGCTCTAGTTGAGGATGTCCCTGCTCTCAGCAGGGGGTTGGACTGGATGACCTCTGGAGATCCCTTCCAACCCAGACATTGCTGTGATTGTATGAAGTTCACATATGAACTATGACAACAGTGATTAAGTATCAATTTAACTTACAGTGGAATGAGAAGTCAATAGCATGCTTGAGAGTTTTCTGGATTTATGGACATAAGCTTTACTGACAAAGTCAGCAAAAGCAAGGTGAGGTACCACATATTGCCCAACTAATCCAAAAATGAAACATTAATATTCAGCAAACTGAAAAGCTGAGATTCATCAAGACAGTAAGAAGGCATGGTAGGAAAGCTTAATCCTACACTACTTCACATGAGTTCATGAAACAAGTTGAAACAAATTCAAGCAATTAAAAAGAGTTTAACTACATCCCTATCTACAAACCAAAAGAAAAAAAAAATCATATTTTTATATCACTACCAAAGATTTCAGCTTTCAAGTGGTGACAAAAAAAACCACAACTGCCAAATTTGGGTAGGAATTCTGTGTTGTCTTGCACATCCACATTTTGATGCAAAAATAACTTAGGTGAAATGCATCTCCAAGGAAAATAAGGGAATATAAAATGTGTTTTATTAACTCACTGCATGTCATAACATAACTATATACCAAGAACTTGGTCCATTTAGTCTCATTGGAGTTTTTTTGTTATAAATTAGTATAACCCTGTAAGAAAATACCTGTCAGATTAAATTGCAGCAGAAATGTGCATTATTAAAAGCATGATCTAGATACTTCAAAGAAGGCAGACCGATATTTAAATAGTCAGTTTCTAAACTAAGGTTCTGTAAGAAATTTCTGGTTCAAAAAACATCAGCTAAAAACATTAAACAGCTGAATATTAGATGATTTGGTTCCTTTTGGTATTGGAAAAGGAGAGTTGTTAGCTAGCAGTCTGGCAGTTGAACTGTGTTTAAGTCACTTGCAAGAAGTAAAGGAGAGGAGAAAACCACTAGGTTGGAGAGCAGTATACAGACTGACAGAGAAAAATGACATAAATAACTCAAGAGTCATGAACCTACCCAAGGGCAGCCTGGGACGGCGGGGTCACAGGTAGCAGAAGTGCCTAGGTACACCACCAGCAATGACTGCCTGAGGCTCACGCCAGAACTAGCAAGCTAGTTTTACCAGAGGACAGGACAGAGTCCATCAGACATGTACATCTTCCCTACTCTGAATCTAGCCAGCTTCTTGGAGACGTTTCAGCAACTGGTACCCAAGGTTCTGTAAGCAGCTCACACAGTATTTCCAACCACATGAACCTACTGCCTGGGGGTTCTCAGGCTGACCTTTTGAATCATAACACAGCAGCCATTTTATCTGGGGACTATCTCATTGGAGGGCTTGACTGCCTCCAACAACAAGTTTATGTAAAGATCAACTGCATTAAGATGCAAATCTTATTTGTGGTCTCAGTCTCCCTGACAGTGAGAAAACATTGACAGCTCGTCTGCCTGCAGTTAAGACTACTCTCTGACCTTACAGGTATTGTGGAAATGTGGTGGTAGGTGTAGTCTTAATGAAAGAGAGGTGGTGGGAAGGAACAAAGAATCCATTCCCCCCCTCATTTCTTCTACCATCACGAAACATGGGACAAAGTGATGCCTGTGCCCTTGTGGAGCAAAACATGTCAAAGAGATCAGTGCAGCCTACGAGCCTTATCTTCAAAGACACCTCAAGTACTGTAGGAATCACAGGTCCTGAGCCACTGACACAGACCTGTCAAGGACAGCAGGAATAGCTGAAAGCTATCCAGCCAAAGCATTACACACAACACCCACAGGACACTGTGGTTTGTAGGGAGATAGTCCAGTTGTATCGCCATCCCTAAAAACTAAATGGATCTTGCCACCAGTGGTGGTGTACGGGCTATAAAAGTACAGTTTACTCTGGAGAACTATATAGGGAATGCCACTGTAGGCGTTACAAAAAAAAAGCAAAACTCATGCTGATCAGGTTTTTGTCCCTAACAGCTCAAGCTTGATCTTCTACATTACCACCAAGTACCAGGTAGCTACATAACAGCCCTCTGAACCTTATTGTAGAGTGTTGCATTTCCTTTGAATACAATCCTTCTCCACACTTGTGTTCTCAAAAAACCTCTCTTTATTAGCATGATTGGACACAAAGTTGTTAAGAGACTCTCAACCAGCACTTGTTTGTAGCTCTCCAGGTTGTGGGGAGGCTGCACAGAGAAGCAGTTAGATGTTCTTTGCATGGAAGTTAATGGCCATTTTCTGAACTCCACAACAGTGCCTCAGAGAAGCCTAAACAGCCTAAGCACCCTCTATTGCTTCCCATATAAAGGTGCTGCTCTGTGTTTGTCTAAAACTTCTCAAACATCCACAAAACAGTAAGAATGATGTCTTCTGCCTAAATGCTAATGTTCCTAAGTTCTGATCTCACATCCAAATTGGCAGCACAGATACATACTTGGCAATTGCACAGCTGAGGGCACATAAGACATCAAGAATAGAATAAAATCCAGGCTTTGCTATTAGCAGTTCCTCTTCAACAAGGTACTTGTTTCAGTGTAGGCTGCCAAAACTGTCAGAGATTGAGTGCTCTGTATGAGAAGTTGATTAATGATTTTTATTTTGGTTCATATAATTTTGCTTAATAGTTCATCTGTAGTTCTGAAAAAATGAAAATCCTTATGGCTACTCCTGAAGTACCCAATGATATAACACAGATCAAAGCATATCTCATTTTCCAGCTTCTTCTAAAACTCTGTAAACCTAGTTTAATGAAGCATTCAAGTTTGTGTAGTTCAAACTAAGAACATGGAACAAAAATGCCTAGAAAAGCCTAACACTCAGAAAATGTTTAACAGTCTACAAGTAATACAGACCAGTGCTTCCCCATGTTTGTAAACTCATGTTTTATACAAATTGATGAAACACAAGGGAGAGATTTCTGCTGATTCCAATACAGCAAGTCCACAATGCAATAGACAAACTTACAAGACTATTTTGTTGTTAATTTGTAGTCCCCAGAGGTGTTTTCTTAAGACTCCTCTCGATTGTTTCTATACTACAAGACAGCTATCTATACTGTTAGAATTCTAGCAGCATTAGAAGATCATATTTCATTTTTACCACAGCCTTTAAATAAACCTTTTTAGAGAATTCAATGGAGATTTATTTTTTTTTAAGCCACTGATCAGTTTCACTTGTTACAAGTCTGCCAAAATAAGGAATTTAAAAGAAGGCAAAAAAAAAAAATTGAACAGTAGCCAATGCCATGATGCAAACTATTTAATTCATAGTAAATAATCTCTGAACTCTATTCACTGAGAACCTTCAGAGTAAGTGAATTATGAGTATAAGAGCTGCAAGCAATTGGGTAAAAAAAAAAAAAAATAAAGTGAATCCAATTAGTTTCTAAGTTTAAAGACAAAGCATTGGAAGTCTGAATTCTTACTCAACTCAACCACCATGATATTATGGTATTTTCTGAAGAGACTGGCAGCAGGGGAAGCATTCAATTATTCTAAGAAAAAAGGAGTATTCATCTATTTTTTTTATATAAAATATACATAATATATCATACACATTTTTGTTTTGCTGAATGCCTGCTGAAGGATCCACGCTGAGGGATTCAGTCAAACATTGATCTAGAGTCTTGCTGGTTTGGTTGTTACATGTTTTTGCTCTTGCCAAAGTGTTTACAACTGAATAGTGAGGCTGTCTGCAAGAGATATGCAGCTGAAAGATGAAATGAGGGGTCACATTAATGGTACAACCTGTACCTCTAGGTTGTAACAGCAAACTTGAGGGCAACTGAATTTTTTCAGGTTACATCTCTACACTATAGTGTCTTAAGACTGGCTGGTATACTACTCAGTTTTATTAAACAGAAGTGGAAAATAAAAAATTAGGCCTTTTGAGTATTATGATAGACCATGAAAATTCCTACTATAAAATCTTGAAGTGATTCTTTATGGTTTCATACATTTTAAAACTATGCATATAGAGATTTTAGGAATTGAGAGCCACAGATTTTTTTGCCCTAGAGAAAGTACTTGAAGATTGAAATACAGCTTTTGAAATGTATTATTGATAAGGTGAACTATGCACCAAGACAGTGACAAGACATTTAGAGAAAACTTTTGTCTGGTGTCAAGCCTTGGAATGGCTAATATCAGAAGTATACAAGTCTGGGAATCAATCATACTGCAGCTTTTATCATCTCCAGATACTTTGTGTTCAGATAGCTATATTAGATCAGGCTGCAAACTTGGAAGTTTGGAAGTAACTAAGATTTTTATTTTTTCCAGAGAAGCACCAAGCCAGTTCTCCAGAGGAAAAAAG
>VWZY01009955.1:0-12086 GCA_013399075.1 Chloroceryle aenea | reverse complement strand
CTCCTGTAAATATACAAATTTATTTCTAATAACGCACCGGGAAGAGCAACGCAAGTGTAGCTTGGATAGACACGTCCTACTTAACCTGAACCTTTGAGGCTTCCTGGGAAAAGGAGTGGCTGAGTTAAGCTAGAACATCTCCCTTAGAGTAGTTGCAATATTTGAGATAAGTTCATAGAAGCAAACCTCTTTTCTAAAAACAACAAATTTTTGACCAGACAAAATTTGTTGACAGCAAATCAGTTCCACAGCTAGCCAGGGTAAGCACAAATGACATTTTCCTTCAGTCTTTTCTGATCATATTCCAGATGGCAACATAGACTAACAAATAAAGATGGCTACATAGAGCACTCGGGGTCCTCAGTTTCCATTACTGTTGATTCAAAGGCTGTCATTTTGTTAGGTTTTAATGAAGAATTTAATCCCCCCCCCACCCCCAAGAGACCTGTTGCAAAAATTTGGCTGTTAAATTTCTGTTCTGTAAGATACATTCTATAAAAAAAAAGCAGTTAATACCTGGTAAGCAGAAGAGTGCAGTCTGTAAATCCTGAACACTAATTTAATCTCCATACATGTGGACATAATAAACATGTAGACACCTAGTTCATAAAAGTTTTGAGCCCATATCAAAGGTTTCCTGTATTCCTTGCAAATGCAGGTGTACAATTAAATTATTCTGCTTAGTCACAACAAGTGCTATTACACTAAATTAGAAAATACAGTTTTTGGAAAGTCATAGACATGTTCACAGTGTCATGCAGTACAGGTTTTCCTGTGTCCTCAGCTTAGAGTATTAACCCACCACAAGTTTCAAAATGTACAATGAGTTTCAGAGAAACAAGGATGCAAGTTTAATTTCCTAATTGGGATTAAAATACACTGTTTCTCAGGGAACATATTCACTTATAGGCACATCAGTTTCATCTTCTTTCACTTCATTTAAGTTGAAACACACACTCTACTCATCCTCCTTATGTCACCAACGGGCTTGCCATGGTGTGGCAACACAAGGCACACATGGATCAAGTGCCCTTTAGAGTGTCGAGGAGCTAAAATATAGGTGCATCCTCATTATACACTCAAACTGCCTGAACCAAGCATTCATTTAAACTGGTGCCTCATCTGGATCACTGTTTTCCTGACTCACAGCTTGGAGAGGACAGGTGTAACCACAATCCAAGGAGGAGCACTATGATTCTCCCAGCATTTCATTCCCATCACACCCCCAGATGGCCAGTTCCTCCCCCAACAATCAATAACCTGACATTCAGCCCACTCTCGGGGTACGTTGTTAGTGACGCACTCACCTTGACAAACATCATCTCTAAGGACTTGGCTGGAGCTGTCATCTTGTCTCAGCCAATCCACATGAGGAATCAATGTTCCTCAACATCCGCCTTGGACTGGTGATGGATGTTACAAACACGTTTCAGTTATGGATAACAGCATTTCTGCTACCTTAATGAAGAGAAACAAGGCTTAGATAACCCAATTCTTTGTTCTTTAGGTGATGTCAGCAGCAGTAATAAAAAAGTTACCAACTCCTTTTATTATTCTACATGTTTGAAAAATTTCCACATCAGTTTCAAAAGCCATCTTGAAAAATTAACCACATAATTAGGTTTGAAAGGTTCTCTTTTCAGCTTACAACGTGTACTGAATTATTTTTCAAATCTTTAAGAATCAACTGGACAAGATTTAAATCTCTCTAATACCATGTTTGCTTATTCATCAGGATTTGAACTGCTAGTGCTGGTTCAGAGATCTTAAAAAAAAAAATATATCTGTGATTCCCCAAAAATGCATGTTGTAAGCAAGATAAAAATCAGAAAAAAATATTGCAAATGGAACCACAGCTCCTTCCTATGTATGCATTTATGCAAGTCACACATGGAGTTAAAATCAGGTAGTGAAACTCAAGTTTCAAGACAAGGTACTGCTGACTTATTTTGTCTTATATACATTAGCACTGATCCCTACCAAGGTTTGGCAGGTGGCTTAAGAGGTGGCAGCACCTGTTTAGATCATGCAGATGAAAGAAACTGTTTTGTCCTTTGGGGATCTTGTATCTCTGTATTGTCACCCCAAAGCCACTTGAGCATAAATCATACAATTCCTTTCAAGGAGCAGGTGTGACCCTGTAGCCTTCTCTCTTCAGGGACTGTAGTGGACACAACAAACACAGGAGTTTGACAAAGCTTTAAGGTTTACTTGGAGGCTCCTTGAAGTTTTAAAATAGGGCCTTTGAATAACTGAATAGATGTGCCCACTTTCTCCTTTTGGAAGGCATACTGAGCTTCATCTTTGACTATATTCATGAAGTCCAGGAGACATTAATGGAAAAAACCCTACCTCCTATAAGCCATAAGCAAAAGTTCTGAAGAATGTTTAGATCCTTTCTATTATTTTGTGAAAATCTTATTTAAAGCACCAAAACACACGAGCAAGAGAAGACTCTCCAGGAAGTAAGCAGAATAGAAAATCCTCAAATTTGTTTGCAGCACTTGTTACCAAGGAGACCAGGTTTTCAAAGGTAATGCTAACAATGAAAATATAAAGAACTATCTGTGCCAGTGTGGTACTGAGGTTACATTCAAAACAAGTCTAGATGGCCCCCCTGGAGATTTGGTAGAGAAAAAAAGGATCAAATAAAAATCTGGGAGATGCGTTCACTTAGCTGTATTTGGAGCAGCAGTCTAGAACAGAAATTTTAGAAAGAAGTTCCAAACACTTTTACAATATACTTCAGCAGATTAGGTCTGGAAAAGGACATTCCAAAGTGTCTGAAATGCATCAGAATCCCATGCTATTTGATGGTCCAAAATACAGTCAGTCTTCCTTTCCAGAATGCTCTTAAGCCAAACCATACATGCCTTTCTATCAAGACTCTGAATGGCCTGAAATACCTGCATCTTCTGGCATAACATGTATACCTGTATTACTCTGGTTTGGGTTTTTTTCAGGAAAACAAACTTTTACTAGTGTTCTTTCACTGCTTGGTCTTAATTTGGGCCAATTAAAGCTTAAGTTTTACCTCAAAGAACAGGCAATACTAGATTTGAATATTTATAATACTTCACATGTTTAATAACTAGGTCAGCTCTACTATTTATACCTAATAAATGATGTAAAAAATATTTCATCACATCCACGTGTGCCTTAATCCCATGAAGTATGAGGTGCTGGGTACTTGTAAAAGAAAGGGGCATTTGGTTCCAGTATTGAAATCACTATGGACACAAGCTGCCAAACATCTCTCAATGCCCCTTCCTAGTGAAGTCTAGATATGAATGATCCTTTTTCCATCCTGAGGAAAAAAACCAAAACAACTAACAAAAACCCAACAAAATCTAGGAACATCTACCACACTATGATAGCATGCATTCACACATGTGAATACACAGATATAACACTAAATATGTTGACTGGTTTTCTTTAAGTTTTCAATATTCCTAAGTGAAAGAGATTTCTCTTGGGACTGAGGCACTGTGTATAAATAGTGGCTACAATCCCACCATGTGTCTTGCATTTCTTCCGTAGTAGTAAGGGGGCATTTTAAGAAATAGCTTAACAGCTGTTGCAGTCTCCCTATCTGGTTTCAAGATACTTTGCTCCATTAAAGCACCTATTAATCTATGGTAAGAAACTTTATTAACACACAGCATGCACAAGCTACCATAGATTTCATTGCATGTGTATGCTGTCACTTAAAAAGTGTATGCTAGTAGTTCATTGTAACTTCTTCCACTACAGCTTGTATCCACTGTAATGACAGAGATGGGCTGACATCCACAGAAAGTCTATGTATTTGTATTCTATCTGCTGGTTCTGTGTGGAGATGCAGCTGTTGGCTACACTGAAAATATCAGGTGATAAAATGTAGAATTATTTCCCAATTAATTATTGTTTGATGGAAAGAAAAGGTACTTCATGCAGAAAGACTTCTTGAAATGCGTGTTTATTAAAACAAAATTCTTCCAAGGAAATCGGAACAATTTCAGTGACAAGTCAGAACTGTACCCCCTTTAACAGAAAACCCACAAAGCTGCTTGTGAATGCTTTCAGAGACGTTATTTTTTTCAAAGAGCCACCCATAGTTGAAAGCAGAGGTTCACAACTTAAAGTCATGCTTAGTCCCAATAATCACCTGCAGAAAGGACGGTACGAGAGTACAAAACAACTTTGAAACCAGCCCTGCTTTGAGAAGGACCAAGAGACCTCCAGAGATCTCCAAGTTGCCATCTCATTTGATGCCTAACTTCATGTGTATTTATTTACTTCTTCAGGTATCAACTATTGATACTCTCTGGAAGATTCAAGTCTTTCTCCAGTCACAGGTTTATGCCCAAACTTAAACATCCCTTCATTTCCCCCGGAAGCTTGTTTGTTCTCTGGGAGGCTGCAGAGAGGTTCCCTAAGTTAGCCTCTTTAGTAAATTAAGACTTGTGCTCTTCCTATTACTCTTCTACTGTGCAGCCCAGATGACAAACATGGTCACAGCCTAATCTGCAGAACACAGCCAAAATACCTGTCAGTCCTTTCTCCTAGTTCCCCATAGGAAGAAATCCTTTTGACCAGTTAGAACTCTCCTCACTAGATAACAGATCCCCTGACAGCATGAAAGCTTCTTATACACATTTCTGAACACACGGCGATGACTTCATACCATAATTCTCTGAAATGCTCCATTGGCCTAATGATCATGGCAAGCATCACTACGATGACTACAGGAGACAGGAAAGGGTAGAGTAGAAAGTTTAGCACAGTTTAAATTGGTAGCATAGACAGCAAGACCAGGTTCCAAATAATCATGTTGTTTTAAGACCATAAACTGGCATCTTCTGAAAGAAAACATACACTTCATAAACACCATCTTAGTAGGCCATATCATCATAAAGACCATGTAGCACAGCCAACACTCCCTTATCTGACTGGAATTTGGAATATATTGAGAGCTATTTTCGCTGAAAACCAAGGAAAACCCTGCTTATCTCACTAAACTGTCCTCAAACAGGTAGCAAGATTCAGACACATTTAATATTCCTGCAGGTGACCATCTACAGACCTGAGACATACAGAAAGGATGGGATGAGTGAGAAAAAAACCAAAACATAAAACAAAAGGAAAATTTATCCCCTGGCCACTGTTGCTTAATAGTGGAAAAACTGTGAGGCAGCAGAAAACTGATAAGATACAATATCAGGCTAAGCACTGCATGGGCAATGAAAACATCTATGGTCAGGATAAAACAACACGACTCCTGGGAAGAGTGCTTCCCTCCTTTCTGTCCCAGTCCCTCTTTCTCACCCCTTCACAGCTTCCTTCCTTGCATTGGTACAGTCAGCCACGGGGCAGTGAAATACATCATACCAGGGAATCAATCCATGTCAAACTAAAGAACTCCTCATAAACACAGACATGAACACGTAAGATCGTCCCCGATTATTTCTCTATTTACCACAAAGATGATCTTCCCGATACAAGAGAGAAGAGAGCAAGAGGTTGAAGACTAGTGTCTGGCTGGGGAGAAGGGACTGAGACTGTTCTTGCCCATTTAAATTGCAATTGCATTATTCTCCACCTTAAGAAAGAAAATAGGAGTAAAATTACTGACCATGATAAAGGACACATTAGCTTTTAAATCCCTAGATACTTACTGAATTTTAGACAATTATAAGCCAATGGGTAAATACCAGAAACCAAGATAAAAAGGTAAAGCATGTGAAGCCTAGTGCCACCATTTCATTTCATTGTTCACTGCATTCAGCTGTTCAAATCAAGGGAAACCCTGCATCTCATAATGGCAAGTGGACACACTGCAGCATTTGCCACATATTCAGAATTGTGTCTTGTGCTTTGTAGCCTAGATCTTTGTTACCTGCGAAGCATCAAACTCCTCCTCACCCCCCATCCTCTCCCTGTTCATTTCTTTGTTCTTGTGAGACAAAGAGCTACTGCATCCAGTTTTGGGGTCCCCAGAACATGGCAGACAGGAGAGAGACACAAAAATGATAGAGGGCTTCCTTTTATCAAGGGACACAGAAAGTTGAAGTTCTTCAGTCTGGAGACAACACAGCTCCAAACAGACCTTACTACAGCCACTCGATATGTAAAGAGGACTTAAAAAGAGATATGAAGAGGCTTTTAACTGGAAACAGGACAAGGGACGATGGTTTTTAACATAACGAGGAAAGGTTTGAAGATGATGTTTGATGAAAATGGCAAGTCATTGGAAGAAGACCCAGAGAGGTTGTGTATGCCCCGTTAAGTATTGCACATGACAGGTCAGACAGGGCTTTGAGCAACCTCATCTTGTGAAAGGTGCCTCTGCCCATGGAAGGAAGGTGGACTAGAATATCTTTAAAAGTCCCTTCCAGCCTGATCATTCTATGATTCTAATACACTTCGTGATTCAAAAAGTCAAGTTTTAATTGCTTTGTGGAGTCAACTCATAGTTTCATTGGCTTGTATGCCAGGTGTTATGGTGACTGTCACCAGAAACGTGTGTTATCTACTATTATACTATTCTTCACTTGATCAGACCATTCTCATGATACATAAAAGACCTCAGATATTGGCTCCTGATTCTAATCAGCATCCTAATTCTGTGGGCTATGTTACTTCAGAGTAATCAAAAGGTGTTTAGCTTAAAGACATGAAGATAAGTTTCAAAGGAAAACTTGGGAGTGGTTTAACCACAAGCTATCCAAGGTCTGAAGACCTCCAGAGAACCAGCATAACCACCAACTATTTGGTCCCAAGCATTAATTCCCTTTGTTACCATGAAACTGCACAGACTGTAACCAAGACCAGAAGTGAACATTAATGAATTCATATTCATCACATCCTGTCCCACAGCTCAACGAGAATAGCTATATACAAACTATTGAGCTCCTAAAGCATCCATCATGAAACCAAGACTTCTGTAAATTAGAAGTAGGAAAGCTATTATTAGAAACATACCTTTAAAGATTTGGCTTCTCATAGACACCACTGGTATATTTTAATCTTAGAATTTTGGCAAGTGCTACCTAATCTCACCAGCTAAGAAAACCCCACATAACCCTTAGGTAAAGCACTTCCCCACCACCACTGTTTTCACTTCTCACATAGCCTTCAGTGAAAAGTTTCAATTAAAAGATTATATTTGATTTCAATATAATAAATTACGAAATATAACAGGCTATGCATTTATGACACAAGCACTAGTAATTATGTAGTTTTATGACACTGTAATAAACCAACAGTAAATTACAGCAACCTTCATCCAAGTCATGTGATCTGACTGTCTGAACAGTCAAGGACCTATGTTAAGAACAAAAGAAGAATCCTATCTGAATATTAGACTTAAAGTGGCAAGTTATTGCCTTCTCTCACATAGCAACAAAACATGACAGCAGTACAAGGCAAATACCAGGCTGTACATTATTAGCTCATAAGAGTAATTTCTGTCAGGCCCCTAGTGCATGGGATTATTCTGCATTTTAGAAGACAAGTAAAAACATAACATGTCTGGAACCCAAGTCACTGTAACCATCTAAAGCAAAATAGAGAGTTCACAATAATCACCATGGTTTATAATTTTCTTACCCACCAAAAATCCTTTCCAAATGCAGTAGTTTCAGTCTGCTCACTGAAGAAACTCTGACAGTTGACCATAGCAGATTTGGTGGGTATTTTTTTGTTTTTGTGGGTACTTTTTTTGTTGGTTTGTTTTGTTTTCTTTTTGTTGTTGGTTTGGGTTTTTTTTATATGCCCTGTGTCAATTGTACTGGCTACCAATCATGGAAGATTTTAAATATCAGCTTTTTATGTGAGAGTATTCTGTCTAACAGATTTATTGCCATATATCAAGTTTGACATTTTGTAAAAGCAAAAAAGTTACAGGTTCCAAATACCTAAATGAATACCTACAAGGATGCTTTTAAGATCTTGATCTAATATCAGAGCTCCTCATAAAATTTACTTTTCCCACAATTTATAATAGACATAATCAGATACATATTTCACTGCCACAAAGACACGACAGGGAAAGCAGTAATTTAACTGTCAGATAAAGGAAGGTTCAGCATTGTCTGAAAGTAAAAGTATCCAAGAGCAAAGGAAGTTTGACTTCAGTGTCTGCATTTCCAATGCAGGACTATTCTGTAATGAGTCTACTATGATGACTCATTCAAATTAGAGCAATCTGAACACTGTTCTGCTTCACACTCATTAGTCAAGCCCAGATGAACAACAATTCAGTTCTTGAAGTTTCCACATCGCTCTCAGACAGCTGGCACAAAGAATAAAAATATCTTTTATATTTCAAGTACTGTTTAGTCAACTAAATCAAGTAAATGATTTACAGCTTGATTTACAAGTTGACTGTGGGCCCATGGTAACTTCTGTACTGATTCAAGTCAAGCATCTCACCAACAGCAACCATCCACAAATTTTAAAATAAATATTATCAGTAGAACATGTGTACATAGAACAATCTCTGCTTTCCCCACCTTACCTTTCGAGCAAATAGTTACCTAGTAGTAACCTGAGTAAAGATAACTATAGAGATGCAGCTGGTTTGGTTATAAACTTCATGAAGGTACTTAATGCCACTCTAATTTTTATGTTGGACTTCAGTTGGATTCTATGACAAGAGTTGTCCTTTTCTGTACCTTTTGAAGGTCTTCTCTTATTTGGCAAGACAGAGCCAATGAAGGCTCAAAACACACACAATATTCAGGACCACAGGATGTAAAAACCACCTTTATTAGGTTTCCTTTTGATTCTAATTGCCATTTCTTTTGGTTTTGACACCATATCAATATTTTTAGGAAAGCTGCAGCAAGACTCAATACTTTTTCCAAGTGGAAAGGCATCCATTTCCTCAGATGTAATTCCGGCTACTTCCTTTGGTTCATCTCCATTTTCTTCTCACTAACAACCCGCCTGGCTGATGTTAAACCCTGCCATCACATTTGATTTACCATGAAAACACAGTCAGCACCACGAGTTCACTCAGAGAACACCATTAACTTCCTAAGGATCAACCTCCTACACAACTTGTCCCCATTTTATATGCCCGTGGCTACCAATTCTATTATTTCATTGCTACTGCTAAGGCTCACATGTGTGATCAACCTCAGTTGTGTAGTTTTCTTGATTTTATAATCTGGAGTACTTGCAGGAAGTTGTGTTTATCTACAACCTCCTGCTTTTCTAGAATAAAAACTGCTTACGCATTAGATTCCATATGACACTCAATATATAACTTAATACTGGACTTCCCTCTCATCCCGTTCACTTACTAATACCAGTCAACTGATAAAACCATTCCACATGAGAAATTGAAGAAATACAGACATTGTATCCAAGTAAGTTTTCAGTATATTTCAAGAACTCAGAAAATAGGCAAGGGACCCAAGAGAGTGTAACAGTAACTGGCATAAGATGCAGAATAATCTTGGATTCCAGCACAAAACTAAAATTACCAACTCATAGCACCAGCTATGAACCAGATGTTCATTTTAAACATCTGCAGTTTCTTCTCCTGCACTAGAAACAGGATGCATTTACAGCTCTCATCAGTTGCTAGGAGGATAAGCAACAGGCTGTGCTGAACTGAAGAAAATTATGCCAGTTAACTAAAACCTAGCAGCAGCACATGCTAATCCTATTATCAACATCTGGACAAAAAAAAAATCAAATGAACAAGTGTACAATTATTTTAATTGTTTCCTGCTTCACTTAAGGAATGTCAAAAACTATTAGACCAATTCTATTTACAAAACATTTAGTGAATTCATAAGACTTCGCATTCACATAAAACAGAGGATCCAAGGGCCACAGCTTTAGCCCTTGATAGGAAGCCTGATACAGCACTTGAGCTAGAATAGCTTTCTGCTTGTGAAAATATTTCTGAAACACAGCAGCTAGTTCATAGGGTTTTGGAATTCCATACTATTTACCTAGTTATCATGGAGGCATTCAAACTGCTTCTCCCACTGCTCCTCACTGACTCACCCCTGTCTTGGACAGGTCTTTCTGGAGGAGCAACACTGTTCACCCCAGCCTAGCCAGCAACACCATGCATGTCTGACAGTGGCTACAGTGCTTTCTTGCTTTATTTCTGCAACCTAACATAGGTATGAGCAAAGCTGTGCAGGACAAATACAGAAGTCTAATGAACTTAGCAGCGTTCCTGGAAGGACAGAAGGCTTGAAAGTTCACCTGAAATAGCAAAAGTGTGTATTGCAGACTTCAGTGCCTCTAGTACAAGAGAGCAAATTCATTCTACCCGTATGACATGTGGTCTGCCCTGATTTAACATGGTACTGCATGGTGTGAACACACAAACTGTGAAGCGTCTAAATACCCTTGGCAATACATTCAACTCACTCAACAGTAGTATATTTTGGACCCCAAATAAGTGCTTAGGTCATGGAAAATTAAAAAAATATTTTCATGGATGACAACTGCAGAAAAACTTGCACTGTTAAGTATTTTATATGCAGGAAAGGAAGCTGCATTACAAAAAACCCCACTAATATTGTCACCTAGGTACTTGTCATCCAAAGTTGACTTGCTGTTTTTCATACTACTCAACTAATTTGGGACCTATTAAATTGTGTGTAAGATATACTCTTTGGAGGAAACTGACCTACTGAAAGGACCACCACCATTTAAGTTTCTGTTAGTGATTGCTTGTGAGGTACCTACACAATATGCATGTGTCATTATGTCCATTATAATTTATTATTTTTTTCTGAAGATCTTGCTGCAAATTTTGAATTAAGATACCAGAGAAAGAGCAGAATGTTTTAAAATATTGAAAACACAAGAAAACCAGACTTAACTTTTCCTTTCTCTTGTCATAATATGAACTGCTAGTAGATCTCTCACATATTAACTAGACAAAAGGAAGAGCTTAAACTGTGAACAATTATCAATTCCCCTAAAGTTATAAAAAAAACCCACAACCACAAACAAAAAAAAAACACAAACCATCAGAAAAAGTTTGCATTGTTCAAGCTTCCTGTCCAGCTTGTCTAACTGCACACTGAACCTATAAAAGCATCCAGTCTTCACTGAACAACTTCTACCCCTATGGTTGGGGAATGTGCCAGACCCTTAAAACCTCCCACCTCAACACAAACATTAAGTTTGCAAATCCTGACAATGCCTTCAAAAAGCCAAAAGCTGTTTTAGCTTTGAAAATTTACTGCTACTGACTAAAAAAAAAGAAAAACACCTATTGTGTACTGCACACTGCTAATGTATAATTGATTCTCTGGGATGGCATTGCAACCCAAGCTGCTTCAGCCCTCAGTGTTCTGTTCTCCCAGCTGCTACCAAATCCATTAACCAAATGTGTTGACAACCTTAGATACCATGCTGAGTGTCAGTGTCAAATGGAAGAAAAGGTCTGATTTTCCTACAGCAACCCTCACCTCTGTCTAATGAAACCCAAAAAACTTCTGCTTTTGCTACTTAATTCTTATTCTATCACTTGGCACTAGGTGGTTACAAACAGAAAAGCTTTAGAGGTACTTATTTTTTATTTGAGCTACAGAGGCTCAAAATACCAAGATCAAAATTTAAGACCCAAGAAGCAAATTAGTACAGAGAAAGATTTACCTGGAGCCAAGATAAACTCTGCTTCAAATTTAAAAGGAAGTTTATACTAGCCTGTTCCTTACACAAAAGTCCCTAGTCCACGTCTTAGCACTCACAGGTCAGCATTATAGTCGAGAAGAAAAATTAAAGCTACAATCCTATTTTTCAGTAAACAAACACTTGCAAAAATTATCATTTTTCCTGTTGCCTTGGTACAACTAAGCAAAAAAATCTGAATAATTTCTTAACCATGAGGGAGGTAGAACACTGCAACAAGTTGCCCAGGGAGGTGGTTGAGGCCTCATCCCTGGAGACATTCATAGTGAGGCTTGACTGAGCTCTGAGCAATCTGCTCTGGTTGAAGATGTCTGGCTGTCGGCAGGGGATGTTGGTCTAGATGACCTCTAGATGTCCCTTCCAACCTAGACATGGACATGATGGAGCAGGTCCAGAGGG
This sequence comes from Chloroceryle aenea, assembly GCA_013399075.1. Lineage (NCBI taxonomy): Eukaryota > Metazoa > Chordata > Aves > Coraciiformes > Cerylidae > Chloroceryle > Chloroceryle aenea. Next base: position 32 of record VWZY01009955.1, on the reverse strand, counting down.
CCACAAGGTTGATCAAGGGGCTGAAGCACCTC
>VWZY01009954.1:0-62280 GCA_013399075.1 Chloroceryle aenea | reverse complement strand
CGGGCCTTAACCACAACAGAAGAGGTTACTGTTCAATATAAACCTGAGAGACACGATGGGACTTTCTAGGGAATTGCCCAAGGGAGATTTAAAGCAGATTGTGTGTGTGTGTGTGTGTGTGGAGTGGCTTAGTTTGTATATGTCACAGATCTGTACATCACAAATAACATACGGATTCAAAGAATCATTTGAAACTAATACACCCCATGAAGGATTTTCCTTTTCCATAGTTTTGCTTTGTTCTGTGTTGTTTTATGCAATGAACGAATTGCATAGCTGGATGCCTGCAAATGCTATGACATGTGATTAGAGCTCTGTGGAGACCATGTCCATAGGCCATCATGTGTGAAAGAAACTGGTAGTATTTATCCAGAGGAAAAAACTTTTCTATTCAGTAGTGATGTTGTAGGAATTGTTCTGTAGTTGTTTTTGGTTAACGACGCTTTGAGATTTGTACCTATTCACATGTTTTTACAGCAAATATTTGTTGCTTAATATTAGGAATCACTTTTAAATTCTAACAGTATTTTGGAATAAGTTCTTTCTGCTAATAGCCTAGACAAATTCTTGAGGATGTTTTCTTAAGGCTGTAACAGGTTCATACCCTCATGTTTAAACCACAGCAGTTCACTTCCTTTGTGTTTGGTGTCTTAAAGCAGTTACACAGTTGCTGAATGCTGAAGCTGAATTTATTAAATAGCCTAATCAAAACTTATTAGTCCAGTTTTACTTTTGCCTTTCCCCATTGCAATATATAGAGCACTTTTTTGCTGTTGTTGTTGTTTTGCTTTGTTTTCTTTTATTTATCAACCCATTTGGAAGAGAAAATTGATTTGGAAGACATTACATATTGACTCATTTTTAGCTTTGAAACAGCTGTGTGATGCAATATGTCCAACCAGTTCTTAATCCATTTTATTATCTGCTCTTCTATCCCACACTTCCTGAGCTATTTCACAAGGATGTTATGGGAGACTGTGTCAAAAGCCTTGCTAAGGCCAAGATAGACTACATCCACTGGTCTCCCTGCAACTATATATTCAGTCACAACATCACAGAAGGTTATCAGATTAGTCAAGCATGATTTCCCCTTGGTAAATCCATACTGACTATTTCCGATAACCTTCTTCTATTCCATGTGCCTAGAGATGACCTCCAGAATTAGCGGCTCCATTGTTTTTCCAGGGATGGAGGTGAGGCTGACTGGTCTATAGTTTTCTGGAACCTCTTTCTTGACCTTTTTGAAGACTGGAGTGACACTGTCTTTTCTCCAGTCCTCTGGCACCTCTCCTGTTTGACACGATTTTGCAGAAATGATGGAGAGTGGTAGAGTGACAATATCGGCAAGTTCACTCAGCATTCTTGGGTGCATCTCATCAGGGCCTATGGACTTATGAATATTCAATTTGTGGCATTGGCTCTTAACCCAGTCTTCATTGATGAGTGGAGAATCATCCCTCCCCCAGGTTCTCTCCCCTCCGTCCAGGGACTGGAGTTCACAGGGACTGGTCTTCGGACTAAAGACGGAAGCAAAGAAGGTGTTCAGCAACTCTGCCTTCTCTGCATCCCAGTTATCAGGGCTGCTGTCTCATTCAGTCATGGGCCCACACTTTCCCTATTCTTCCTCTTACCACTGATATATTTGAAGAGGCCCTTCTTAATCTCTTTTACTTTGTTTGCCAGTTTAAATTCTAAGAGGGATTTGGCCTTCCTTGTTGCCTTCCTACATGCTTTGACAACTTTTCTATAATTCTCCCAAGTGACAAGTCCCTTTTCCATGAGCCGTACATTTCTTTCTTCCTTGAAATCTCCTTCAAATATTGTTTTCACTTTCCTAAAGGACTCCCTGAAGATTACACGTAAAACAGTTCTGTATTGATGTCTAACCCAGTTCTTACAAAAACTCCAACCCACAGTGACATTCATTGGTGAACTCCAGCACTACAGTACACTGGATAATTTGATATTAACAAAGTTTGTTATATTAGCAAAGTTTGAACAATTTCATTCTTTGCATACAGTTTTCTAGGATGTCGAGTCACCTTGCTACGTGGGAAAAGACTGCTAGTGAGTGATGTCATAAGGCAACATATGTTTTGGACATACTGTCTTTTGAGAAAAAAATGAGGAGTGGTCTGCTTCATTACACCTTACGAGGTTGTAGGAAATGTCCTGTAAGTCCAACCTGGCCACATGCAAAGATGCCAACAACAGCCAGCTCTCATCCAGAACGTTTCCAAAGCAACCAAACCTGACTTCTGCTACTTATAGTAGGACTATGAGTGGGCAGCAATCCCATTTTTCTTATTATGTCTGATACATAAATGAAACAAGTGGTGTAAAAAGTAAACTTTTACCAGTCTTCAGGTAATTTAAATTTAAAAATTTAGAAAAGTGTATTGTTCCTACTGCATATTCTGCAATTGCTGTTCACTGGGTTTGTTGGAGGGTGGTGTTTTGTTTTGTTTTGTTTTGTTTTTTTGTTTGGGGGGGTTTGTTTGTGCAAAACCAGGGAAAACACCATGATATTTCCCATATTATTAGCTGATCCAACTGGGTCTGGTAGAAGCCTGGAGAAGCTGTCATTCAGGAATGATTCTTCTCTATTTGTGTCTGAGTGCCTTGTAGTTGGAGGAGTAGTTAGCAGTCTTTGCTCTTAAAAAATCATGTTAGAACTGAGTTTTACATTACTTTCCAACAATTATAATTCCTGTTGCTGAAGTCACGCAAAGGGACCTTTGGATTTCCAATGATCCAACTAGAGAATCACACTGATTTTGGCAGCTCTTTTGGAGACAAAATCTTCCCTCAAAAGCATGAATATGTGTATAAATGCCTCAAGTAGAACCTGCCCACAAACATCCAGTTACCAAGTTTGCCCTGTGCTTTCTATCTGATTACAGAAGATCCATCAGCCATTAATAGCCCTGAGCAAAAATCCCCAGCTAGCTTCAAGGTTTTGATGATTTACTAAAATCTTTAACAATGCAGCTTATGCTTCTGTATATTTTTCCTGTCACTGCTGCAGTTGTGATTAATATAAGGAGTGCCTGTGCCCACTTTGGATCTTGTGCAATCCCTTCTGAGCTGTTCTGCCCACTGTGTTCTTTGATGAATAATACTCACTTCACAAAGAGAGATATTCCCAGAAAGTTTGGAATTCAGGCAGGAGAGGAAAAGCCCAACCCCGTCTACTTCTATAATTGTTTCTGTTGTCTGGCAAAGGAAACCACCAATTTGTGTGTGGTGGCATGCTTCCACTGCATGCTTCAGAAAGGCCTTGACAGCTGTAGGCTACTGTGCTCTTGCCCTTTCCTAAGCCCAACAAAAAGACACATTGCTGGCACATATATGTATAATACTAAAGGTCCTATTTAGCTGCTAGGTTAAAATAACCCTTAGGATAACATGTGACTTAAATGTATTTAAAGTTCCTGGAATGTGCTTAACTACAACAACTTGGCGATGTGATTGACAATAATTACTATTAACCTATGCCAAAATTTCTGTCTGAACAGGAGTATTGCCTACACTAAAGTGTCAGCTTGAAAGCCATGGAAAAGTTTGATTAATATCCTACAAACATTTGATTAGTAGCCATTAAGGATAAGGATCCATACACTTGGAGCTTTATAGAAACTTTTTTCCTTCTTTTATTATCTTTTCAGGCTTCTTGTACATTTGAAGAGGCTACTCATGTCTTCAATTGTTTCAAATTCTTCTCTTACTTTATGTTCCCTAAAATATTAAGATTTATGGTTACTTCCTTTTTTATCATCTCCAAGTTAGTAATGGTGGTTGTGAATAGTTATTAGTAACAGTGACATATTATTATTACAAAATCTTGTTGCAATTCTCACCTTTTATAAAAAATCTGAATCTCAGACCGAGAAGAAAAAAAAGGTTTTCATTTTCCTAGGCTTTAAGGGTTCTTTCATGGTGGTTGTCATTACCAAGTGATTATCAAGTAAGCTATCACTGCTGAATTGTATATGACACACAAGAGATCTTTCCTGACGGGGAAGTTAGCTTAAATATGGTAGCAGATACTACTGTGTATGGTATTTAAGTCCATCCATAAAACAAGAATGCAGTTTTACAAAATTATATAAAGAATTCTGTGCTTGATTTTGTCCTTCACTGGACAAATTGCAGATCTTTTAAAGCCAGTTTAATGTAAAAGTGAAATTAGATTTCCTACATCCCTGTGCTGTGAGCACCAGTCTTTACAGTCAGTGTCGTAAAATATTAGGTTGGCACTGTACCATCTCATTTAAAAATTGACAGGTTATGAGGTTCTCCTGAGAGGAGAGATGTCACCACTCCAGTAGTAGTCAAAGCACTTATCTGGAAGAGAAACCTCCTCCTTCAATTTTAGCCAGTGTGGAAGTGATATTTGGTTCCTCTGCATCCTAGATGAGTGTGCTTCTCATGCCTTCTTTGTCTTCCACTGAAATGCTTACTGTAGAACTGCAGACTAGTCTTCATTTACCTACTGGTAAGACTTAATCTTTCAATGATGGTAGCAAATGATCTACACAATAGCAGGCAGCAGAGTGCATTTTCACCATGAGAGATGGAAATGTGGACATGTTAATATGTATCTTCTGTGATGACAAGAATGATTTACTTCCTCTTGTTCCTCCAACTTGTGACTTTGCCTTGTGGAAAACTTCCTTGGGATTTTGTGGAAAACTACTTAATCAGGTGATTCTATTCTATTTTCAGCAGAGTTCTAAACTAGACAGCAAGCTCTACCACTGAGATAAAACCAGTCTCAAGAATGTTTCTGAAAAGAATCCCTGTTTAGTGGTTCTTGAAACGAAAGCTGTATGTTTACAAAATAATATAAACCACAACAGGCAAAAACTATCTTCCATACTGAAACTGGAGTTTCCTGAAAGCCTGTATGATTTTGTGTGGGTGCTAAAGTTTACACAGTTAGAACCTTCTGAAAACAAATCATTTGACAGAATCTGCTGCTATGACAATAAAATACCTTAAACGATTTTTGAAAATCTTAAATTATAAAGGTGTTATTGGATCAAATAGTTATATTTACTTCTGGCAGTACCATTTTTTATTATCTTCTTTTAAGAAAAGCTCTCTTGACTTATCTCATGCTGTATAAATGGTTTTATTAAGCAGAAATTTCTTGTTCTGAGGCATTCTAGAAGTGAGAGAAGTGTTGTAATAATATTAAATGCCATTACATAATACAACCTCTCAGAATCTATTCAAAGAAAAGAGATCATCAATTAATAACAAAAGGGAAAAGTCCAGTGAATTTGCTGTGTAATAGTTACTGATCATGAGTCTATCTTCTTTTCATACCTCACAAGATAGGAAAATGGATCAACTATTTGCTGATGAATTCTTCTATTTTCTCAATATCTAAGAATATTTAAAATGTACCTTTATTCACCAGTTCCTTGTTTGTGAATTATGAAATTATGAAGTTTTTTCCCTAAAGGCCCCTGGATTAAGTACTTCTCAGTCTAAATATTCTTTGGCTTTTTGCCATTCACTGACTTTATCAATCATTTGTACTTATACAGCACTTTGCAAACACTATTTGTTATATCTTGTCTAATTCCTGTGTGAAAGCTAAATATCATGCTATATTAATTAGAAAATATAGATGGATTTATGTAGACACTAGAGACAATACAGTTAAGTAGCAAGTTTTCTTATACATATTTATCTGTGGTTTTACCTCCTTTTGTACTTTTGCAGAGAATAGGATTGCCGTGTTATTTAAAAGATGTGCTTGTTTCTACAGATTGAACCCATTTTAAATTTATAGGAATGAATATATATATATATAGTCACAGGATGATGAGTCTTGATTTATGACAGCGCAACCCCTTTGTAATTATAATGCCATAATAGGCCAGCTTCCTCAACTTCTGACTGGGACATAGCTAGCATTCCTGCAGTAACATTCTAGGCTATCACTGAAGTATATTGTTGAAGTATATTATTGAAGCATATTACTATTATATTATTGAAGTATATCACTGAAGCATATATTATACGAAGCATATTACATATTATATTATTGAAATATATTACTGAAGCATATATTATATGCTCAATGAAAAATTATACTTGAACATTAGGACAGGGTTAAGATCTGTACTGGAACCTGTTACTCACTTGTTTCGATTGGCAGCTAATGGGGAATGTCAAAATTGCACAGTATTAAATTATTTAAAATATATTCTAGTCTTTGCAAGATGCATGTAGTGGGAGAGAGCATACTATAGACCGGTAAACATATCTGTGTATATATAATAGAGCATATGTGGTACATTCAATTTTACATTGTATTTGTATGCACTAAAAGGCTTTTTACTGAGAGTGCATTCTGAAAACAGTGTGTTACAAAAAGCAAGATTTACTTATTCATGTTTATTCCTAGTAAATTAAAAAAAAATAAATTGCTGAAGAACTCTCCCAAACCAAGTGATGTTATTTTCTGGATTATGTTGAAAGTGGTATGATACAAACTTCCCAGCTGAGAGATGTGTCCAAAAGGGAGAGATGGGAACACTTAATTAATCTGATTACATGTTATATTAATCCTGTGCTGATCCCTGTTACACACTGGAGCAAGCTCTCCTTTCCTGCCTCCATACCAGCAGCCTGACACTTGTTTCCCAGCAACCACAGTGGTACAAGTTTGGCACAACTGCTTCCAATGAAAAAGGAGGAAAGCACAATTTATGTATTAGGCAAGATGAGACACTTTAAGGTGCAGGATACAAAAAAACTTTATTGAAGGAGACATCTCAGTTTGTTTCTTTTTCCCCTTTGGGAAGGATGAGGAAGGAAGCTCAGCCAAGAGCACTCACCCCCTCTAAGCTGTGGCTTTTCATGTTGCTGTGGATTTCTCTCATATTCCAAGCATGATTGCTGGAATCCCTCTATTATCAGGAATTTAAAAGAATAAGAAAATTAAAAAATCTTATTGCAGACCAAAATATTTTTGTCACAGTTCTGACTGCTATATTTGACCTGCTAAATTGAATACTAAAATGGGGCCAGGTAGGTCAGAAGTCCTGTTTTGCACTTCTGGCTTCTGATTTGAGATAAATAACTGTAACCCTCTCAGTCAAATTCAAAATAACCATGCCATTCTGTAAAGGATCAAGACCTCTTTTCTTTAACCCGCTAGCAATTTATCTTGGAATAAGAGACAATTACTAGACACGATTTGAAAAGCATTGCTTATGACTTTTTTTTCCTTTGTCATTTACAAGTTTTTTTCCCATCTTTTATTCAACAAAATAAAGCTTTAATAACATAATATTAAATAATTTATAAGTGTACATTCAATAGCACTATTATTTGTCTATGGGTTGTGTTTTTTTGATGTATGTCAGTGTAGATAACAGTTATCTCTTTGGCTATCTATTACATAATTAATACTCAAACAGGATTAAAAGAGAGGTCTGTCTGGACCTAACATCATTTCAGCTAAATGCTATGATTACGTTTGAATAGTTGATTTATAGAAAATTAATATGAAATTGTCATTAATTTCATCAGGAATTAAATATCTTGTTTCATGAGGAAAACCAAGATGTTTTATTTTTGAGTTGATCATTGTATTTTTCAGTCCTGACAGCAAACCCCAAAGCAGTTATTCATAGAGCTCTTGCAGTGAGTATCCTGATCTTGCTTCAAAATCTGTTTTTCTTGCATATATCTTGCAATATAATAAAATCCATTCTTCTCAGCCAATAAGCTCTTTTCCCCACTCCCAATTGCAAAGATATTTATGATTCAGTCTATTGTTCATGCACTACACATATAGTGTTGGAAAAGTGCTTTTTCCTCTTTTTTTAGCCAGCCACTCACTCCACAGTGACTTTACAGAATAGACAATGACAATTCCACACTCTGTTTTCTGGGAATTCCTTTCTTCTGTTCAAACACAAAGCTATGCAACTTATGCAAGCAGTAAGATATAAACTTTATAGGGTGTTCTTTTGAAGTTTCATAAACCATATTCCCTCTCAGTTTTGCAGTTTCAGGGAACATTTTGATCTTTTTTGGAAAGGAAACAATGCCAGTGAGGTTGTGTCATCTGTCTTTGCTACAAGGGCTGGGCAGAGAAGACAGGTCTAAATTAAAGCCTTGTGAGAGGAAAATGCAAGCTCTACATTACACCTAGCTGCTGCAGGGGATAGGAACCACTTGTGTAGTTGTTCTGTTCATTGTGATGATGGGTACCTATCAATCATGCCACCATGAAAGTGGCACCTGCCACCTTGCATATCTCCATCTGGCTATCAAACAGGTAGGGCTTATAAAATGAAGCTGTGAGCAAAAGGGGAGGTTTACATTACATGTGAAGTACATGAAAGAGAAGTTAAAGTCTTGTGGAAAGCTGCAACAAGTGAAACTGGAGAGGCAGGTGACAGCGAAGGCTGTCCTACCTCGTATTGCTGTAGTAAGGGCAGAAAGTACAAACCCACAAACTTCATAAATTCAGTTGCCTTCTGGATTCAAATATCAAAAGTCTGTTATTCCAGATGTTAGAATCTGTGGTCAAATGCCCTGGTTATCTCCACCAGTAAGTATGTTAAGTATGACAAAAATGTGTGGCAAAATGGATTTTGCATCTATTTAGTGTATAGGTTGTACATATTGTAAAAACAAGTGAGCAAGTACAAGGAGGTTATGATTCTAAAAGGGAACATAACAAATCAGGAGCATGTGTGGGGTCAGTTATTCTGCCAGGAATCAGATGAAGTATACTTTTATCTTTATAGCTTCTACTTGTGTACATTGTAGGTATTACTTTCCTTTATGTTTGGCTTTCATTTATTCCCCTATCAATTTATTGCCACACATAATATCCACTATTGCTGTCACCAATTAATCATAGGATTAATCATAGGCACTCCAAGGGGATTTACAGCTTCTTAGACCATGGGTAAATTTGGCCCACACCATCCACCCAGCTAAACATGGATAAATTATGAGTGACCTTATTTGGCATAGGTATGACACAGTACATTTGATCTTAATTCTGACTACGAATAAAATAAAATTAAAAAAAAGTAATTATTCCCCAAATGCTTGATTAAAGCTTGAGGGGTAAATTTGCAATGGTGTGTATGGGGAGTTCCATGAGTAAATCTTATTATCTTTAACAAGACTTTGGTATTTATCTCCCCACAGAGCATTTAAGATCTCTCAGTAACAATAATAATTTTAAAAGGACCGCTAATGGCATAAAAAGTGTAAAGAACAAGTTTGCAATATTATCTTCTCCTCTGCTTTCAGATTTGGATTAACAGAGAGTGGGTCATTTGCAGTATTTTCCAAATTTAGGTAACAAGCTATCATCTATTTACTCTCTACCTCGACAATTGTCTTCGAACTTGCTATGTAACTTTGGAGCAGGTCTGTATCAAATAACAGAAACTCCTTAACTCCCATGATATTACCTAGGCCCTGATCTTCCAATCACATTTGCACAAATGAACTCCGTATCCACACCTAACCCACATATGCTGAAGAGGCACCACACAATGAAGGCATTGGCTCATGGAAATCCAATTGCAAGATCAAGACCTTAATTCCCTTTAGTTTTGTCTCTTCCTAATGAGAGCTGTCAATTACTTATAGTAATTAGGTGGGCAATGGATGTTAATGGGATGAGATTTGAAATATGCTACTTCAAAATTACAGGAATAAATCATACAAATTTCTTTGCCTGTCTTTTACCATATGTCTTCCCTCAATATCCATATCATTTGCTTTACATATGTTAAAAAAGGCACATAACATACAGGCACTGCTGTTGACTTTGAATGACTTTAAAGATGATGTGCCAATTTTTCAATATTTGTCACAAAAGAGATCTTTTAGCTAACAATTAAGTTCTTGGATTTGAAAAGAAAATTATGGATTTGCTAGTAAAGATGCTCCATTTTGTTATTTCTTTTTTATGTTGCGAGTACTTGTGTAACAAAACTTTCTACATTAAATTGCTCTTAATTTGTGTGTCAGAGGGAATGGGATTGTAATGTTTATTTTGGTTGTAAGAGTATGATTCACCACTACATTACTTATATTTAAGATTGGTGTCATTTACTAACATGTCAAAATCTGATGAGCTATCTGTCCTTTCTTCATACAGCAGCTATCCTGCAAATAGTTGGCGTTAAAATGCAGATTTTAATCCATTTACCTGAATTAAATGTAACCTTATGTAAATGACATATTATAGTATGCCTCTTATTATGCCAGGCACTGGAGGTATCCTGTGGAGAAAATGAGCTTAAGTTACGCAGATATGCTGTCACACTGCAGAGTGCTCAGCTGCTGGATCAGGTCAATGTTAGACAATTACAGGTTGCGATATTTAAATAGGGTCTTCACAGAGAGCACCATTTAATAACTGCACAGATATATTCATTTTTCCAAGCAGAGGCAATAATTGGTAACTCTTGGCATTATGTACAAACACTGTGTTCCTCCAAGAATAGCCCAGTGTGATTAGCTCTCAGTAGATTGGCTGTTCTTTTATGAACTCTCTTGAGTGGCTTTTCATCTATACACATTTACAGATAAAGCCACTGTAACTGAGCACAGCTGATGAGTCATCTCACTGAGTTCTGTACATCTGTTCCAAAACAGTTCATTGTTTTCTTGAAAAAAGAACAAACTTCTATTTTTAAGGAAGTCTGGGTTCACAACATTGTTATTAAGAAAAGCTCAGGCAGACATCTTATAATCTTAGCCTGTGACATGAACACTCCTGCTTCAGTCTAACAGTGATACTTACGCTAAAAATGCCTTTTTGACATTGTTTTTCTATCTGTTGACTTTTCTCTCTCTTACCTAAATGCAGAATTCAAACTGTGTTTTTGTCCTTAAATCACATTTTAGTTCCAGGGATTAGGGATGATTCAAAAGTAATTGAAAGCAGAATGCAGCTGGAGTGCTCATCTAGTTCATGTATAATAAGGCCTCTTACCAGTTCTGCCTATTCCCCATCTTTTGAAATGTAGTATTTCAGCAGGCTATTTAGTTCACACTTCTTCAAACATCCATGGATATACACAGCTAAAAGGCCAAGAGTTTAACCTTTTTTTAAAAAATAGAAAGCTGTGTATCTCTGCACTATTGAGGAGTCTCAACAGAGGAAAAAAATGTATACTTGAGCTAAATCATATTCATTGTTTTAAAATTATTAATTACAAAGCATACGTTTAGATCTATGGCTATGCTGTACCATTGCATGATACCGTAAGTTGCAGTTCTGGTGGGTAAAACTTAAATGTGTTCAGCTTGTTTAGTACTGATTTAGATATCATTGGAAGAGCTTTAACGCTTACAAATGAAATAATTGGTTTAAATACTTGTTTAACTCCCAGACACTGATGTCTAGCTGAATAGAATCAAAATTTGGGAGTCTAGAATCTAAAGCTGATCAGCTGTAGTAAAACTGAAATATAATTGAGTCTGCTTTTGATCTGGGAAATAGATTTCTTGACTTCACGAAGTTTCTTGTGCTACTCTGAAAAGAACAGATTCTCAAACACTGAAATATAACACTTTTTCAAGTTAGGTACTGTTTAGAGATGTAATACCTTGGCCCGCTTGGAATGCTCACATCTTTGCACAGCTGAGGGAACCAGGCTGAAGTTTTCTCAGTAAAAAGCAGATGTTAGTGGTGCCCTTGTCTCAGCAAAGGAGTCTTGAACCTTGGAATTTATTTCCTTCTTGGATTGTCTTTTACCCTTCACAGTCTATATTTATTAACCTGACACACTGGAAAATTTGTATTTCTAATCTGTCCAGTCTTAGGGAAAAACACTTGTTGACAAGAACAGAAAGAGTTAAGACCTGTTGGCCAAATATCCATTGATATTATAATCCAGTTTCATAGGAAAACAAGGTTTTTGTGGTTATGCCGTGTGTGATGATGTGAAATTTCAACCAAATTTGTCTGAAGGATAAAGATTACACAGATTATTAAATTCCTGTAGGATTTTGTGGAAGTAGGTAGGAGGGCAAAATGCACGTGTGAAAAACTGTGAATTCAGCCATTATGAGACAACAAAGGCTCCATGCTCAGGAGAAATAATTTACAAATGCTCAACTTTCGAAAACATTCAAGAATAGGTTATATCTTCTTAGAGTCTGATAGCCATAAGAAATCTAGTTTTGTTTGTCTTGGAGCTCAGGGAGCCACTTTGTAAACTGTGTTAGAATTAAGCAAAACTGTATGTCTGAAATATTTGACTAAATATTCTGCTCTCACATCATGTAGGTTCTTCTAAACTCTTGCTATTTGTTAAGTCTGAGTAATCAATCACAATCTAATACTTATACAAAATCACAACTTCCAAATCTGGCTGCTTGCCTGTACACCTGATGATTTCTCTAGAGAAACTGTATAAATTAAAGACGGAAAAGTAAAGGGTCTGGTAGAAGTAAAAGCATTGCAAATATACTTAAAATATTTAGAGTTCAGAGGAAAAAACATATGCTCTTTACACTTGGGGTTTAGCTGAGGATTTATTTAAGGAGCCAGAAGAGAGCTGACAATACTGAAAAAGGAACAGTAAAAAAGAACCACAGTTGTACAGTACAAAGAGAGAAGTAAAAATGAATAAAACCATCTGTCAGCCTCATGAGTTTTTGTGCCTCTGGAGAATGCTGTGGCCATACCCATTCCCCCAGGCTTGGTCATTAGAAAACTTTCTACTTATGAAAACAGTAAAAGGCTGTATAGTGACTATGGTAAAGTGCAAGGCATAGAGCGAGGGAAGACTTTTAAATCAGCTGGAAAGCATGCGTGTCAGTCTGTGTGCTAGCAATTTTTAAAAAATACCTGAACTGTCATGACTGAAAACTTAATCCTGTCAGAGAATTTTTGTATCTCTGACTTATCCCACCACATTGTGTGCTTTTGTTAGAGAAAGTAAACAAAGTTCAAATAAACAGACAGCTCTATCTATGAGATTTTAGTTGCACTGGTGTTAATTGGGCAGGGATTTGGGGTTTTGCTCACCGGTTGTAACTCTCTGTCTCATGTGTTTTTGTGTTTATTATTTTTTCTTATTAAGATTTCTTTTTTACTGGAAATCAGACAGTGGGAATGTTGACCTTATGGCTGAGTCATATACAATGAACTGAGGACTGAACTTTTAATACTTCCTGTTGAAACTATTTTTAAAATGTTATAGAATAATATTTATATCTATATTTCTATTACATGTACCCATCCTGTAGAATTCTTCCTCATACCTACTCTGCAGAATCTCTTCCTCTTGCCTCTCTACATCCCCTATCCCAGGTATATATTTTGTCCAGTTCTTCAGCTCTCCAGTGACTGCAGAATCATAGTGAAATAAGAAGATGAAAAACAAGAAACAGGATGGACACTTTTCACACCACATTGGATTTTTTTTTTTATTTTTTAGGGAGAAAGTGTCCTTTTAGTACCTTCCCACGAATGCTTCTTGATCCCAGAAGGAACTGGAACAGAATGTCACTCACAGCCTTATTTATTTTTAGTTTTGAGGCTGGATCACTCTGGTATGGTGCTGATGCAATACCTTCAATAGGAATTGTTCTCTCAGCTACGGGAATGAAGCAGGGAGACAATATCCCTGTTTTTTATCATCTTGTCCTTGTATAAAGAAGACAGCCAGCTATGCCTATAAAAGTATTACCCAGTATAAAAATAGCTGGGACTGAGGAGCAAAAGAAAGCTTTGCTTCCTGCATTCATGAATGGGTGAACCACTGTGTGGTCCATGTTTATTTATTTAACAGTCTACCCTTTATGTGACTAGCTTCTGTTCTTCACTTTTATCCATAGTAATGTTATTTTGGTTTATGAATTAAATCACCAGATGTCAGTTTAAGATGACAAAAAATTGACTTTTTAATAGAAATTTCCTTTCCCATTACAGTTTTGAAGAACTTGTCTTCAGAACTGATCCTTACCTGTCGTATTCAGGTTAACACTATTTTGTCCTTTGTCTGAGTTTCTGCTACCAAAAACAATTGTTGCCTGCATGAATACAAAAATACAACTCTTCTACTGTTCCTAATGGTATGATGGTATCTATTTTTGTGATTTTTTTGCTTTGCATGCGAATCTCAATTTGTGCTGAGCTATGTGCCTTCTCCCAGCCCATGCCATACACATGGGAACATGATATTGGACGCCAGTGTGATGCCCAGATTCAATAACTTGACTATGCTTCTGTTGCTGTTCCAATTCAATTTTAGTCCAATCAGTATCTATTAATGGGTAAACTGTGAAAACTCCAGTTGCCAAAATTGTACCTGCTATCAACAACAGCTTTATGCTCAAAGCTCAACATTTACAAATACTCTTGGGTATATTAGATAGAACATTACTGTCAAGGTTTATTGGAAACAGTCTGGGTGGATACAGAGCTTTACAAGTCTTCTTTCTAGCGAAGTGCTGACAGAGAAGGTTGAGGGTTTGGGGAGATAACAATGTTGGGATTTGTTTGGCTTCCAACTGGAGAAGGTCTGTTTGCACACAGGATTCATTCCAGAGAGGTCTGCACAAACAGCAGCCTTGTTTGGAAATCTGTCAGTGTGCAGGCATTTACAGCAATGCCTTGTTTCCTTTACAGACCATGACTGGAGTGAAATGGAGTAAGTAATCCATCAATTCAGTTTGAACTTTGACTTTGGGCACTATTGTCAGGGTCCATTGAAAGTATGGATCATCTTAACATCTTGGATGGTAAAAGCATAGTAACAATCTGAAGTTTGAATAAAGTATTTTCCTTCAAAAAGCTGAAAGTCTTGCAGTAAACAAGAGGTGCACTGAGAGCACTCCCAGATTTACCAAATCCTGTAATTACTGAATGCACACACACACACAAAAGCATGCACACACACACATGCACAGAGCTTGTGGGTAGCAGATACCTTCTCTTTTATAAATTAAGACTTCTGAACTATCAGCTACCCTTGACCCGGTGTCTGGCTAGTGGTTTGGCACTGTGGAGAAAAATATTTGGCATATATGACTGGAAGCTTGATGTAGATTGTTAAGTGAATTTCAACTATTGCTTCTAAAACAAATTACTTCACAAGGCACAGTCTTCTAACTTTTAAAACATTATGGAGAAAAATATTATGATTTTGAGACTGCTTGTCAAACATGCCTGGAGAGTTTTGTTATCACTGAAAGTGCACAGACTTTATGCTTATATAACTCAGTATATTTAAGTACCTAAATGACCTGGAAGACTGTGCCTTATTTCATGAAGAAACTTAAACCCTATATTGTCCAAGTTGCTCCAGCATTAAAAGATTTCAACTGCTTTAGAATTTCACACTGATTTTAAATATGGTTTATTTTAACTTTCTTTGATAATTCATGTAAGGATGAGAAATAATAAAAAGTTATTAATCCTTACAGATGTCCCATTTTGTCACAGCTCAGGCCACTTCTAATGTTACATCCACTCACTTCTCTCAGTAGTGATTCCTGCCCCAAACTCCTGAGGTCTCCCTTGTTCCCTGTCCTGACTCACCTTCAGCCTCTGTCCCAGACCCTTCCTGTCAGTGTCATTTCCACATCATGTCTGTCCGACAAGCAGCTTTGCCACTCCTAGGGGCTATTTTTAATTCAGTGAGGTAAATTAATGAAGCTCTTGGTGGAAAAGAAAGTGTAGCCTTCCCACTTTCCCACTAGCATCAGATGCCAGTGATGGAGTGAGGGAAGAGATCTGCATTTCCCTTGAGAGACCTCTGAATCCCAGGAGATGGGGCTTTTCTTCTGTCATGCCAGATCACCTCCTTTCTCCAGGAGACAAAGTTTATCTCCTATCATTTTTTTTTCATATTTCCCCATGGTTCATAAAACAGGAGAGTAGGCAGCCTTTTAAGTGAAGGATTTAGGTGTTTAATACTTCTCAGCTGAAGTAAAGAGTTATTTGTCTTGGATATTTCCTTTTTTTTTTTTTTCCCTAAGACTTTGTTTAAGTTTTGAAAACAGCCATTTACTAGACTAATAACGCCATGCCCACAGATGTACAGTTTAATCTGACAACTCAAATCCTGTGAGCAAAGAGATGATACTAAAACTGAGGTGATGGGTGGGGTCATCCTGGAAGCCAAAGGCAAAGCAGGCCATGTCTACTCCATAAAGACAACAGGTCAAAGGAGGTTCCAGTCCAGCCTTCACTGATATGATATGCGTTCACACAATGCGTTCACAACAGTGAGTTCCAGTGCTTCAGTGAAACAAACAGGATTTGAGGATTTAGAAGAGTTTCTTTCTTTCTTTT
This sequence comes from Chloroceryle aenea, assembly GCA_013399075.1. Classification (NCBI taxonomy): domain Eukaryota; kingdom Metazoa; phylum Chordata; class Aves; order Coraciiformes; family Cerylidae; genus Chloroceryle; species Chloroceryle aenea. The sequence goes on along the minus strand of VWZY01009954.1, from coordinate 45,965 downwards.
TTTTTTTTTTTGTCTTTTTGAATGTGTGTAAGCCCAGCAATAACATGAATGCTAATATTGACATTTAAATAGTCATTCTTACAACAATCTAACATAGATTAACAATAGTTAGCTCTGCAGGAATGTTTTGATCTTTAGATATTTAGATCAAAATGAGATACTTCAGAATAAATCTGTTGTAACTTAATGTTAAGGAACTTAATCTTAAGGAAGATCTTGGAATGTATGGTAAGCTTATTTTCATTTCTGAGTACTACAGAATAACTGATTTTTCTATGTTGATAATTGAAAGGATGTTAGCAGTACTCTTAAAGGTCACAGACCAATAGTAATATAATTTTAATATCTTAAAGAAAATCGTGCTGATGTTCTTGTAAGAACATTCCCTTCTATTTTAAGGGTTATTTTTAGTATTATAGAACGTTCCTTAACATTTAACAAGTACATGTTTTGAATCCATTTATTCCGGTTTATAGTTTAACATATGCATTTACACATACTGCTTTAAACACAGCAGGAGGTAAGCACTTTTCATTTTATCCATCTTAAGTTTTTGCATTTATTTTCATCTCTTCCCACTGTGCTAAGATCCTTAGAAACATTAACATTTTTGATCCTGTAATATTAATGAGTCACATCAGCATCATGTTGTAAATCAGTATTTCTCTCCCCCATCTCCACAGTACCTTGGCTTCCTACCTACCCTATTAACTTAACTCACACCCCTAGAGTTGCATAGATTTTATCAGTGGTGTTTCAATATGTTACTGTTACTGAGGGGTTAAGCAGGTAGGATGATTGCACTAATAAAAATTGATAAGTAGTCAGGTTATCCTTCCTAATTTATTTCCATGGCAACAGACAGCACATGTGGCTTGTTGCTGAAGAACAGAATGCTAATAATCAAATGTGTCTTGCCCAAATGAATATATAACACAGCTTACTAATACAGTGGCTTGACATTGTATACATTACTGAACAGCAGCATGCATTAATTTTGCATCTAAGTTACTTGATGCATATGCTCTGGAGAACAGGAAAAATGAAAAAAACACGTCTACTACATCAAACCTGTTCATTAATGTATTTTAAATGGTATATACCGTGAAAGTTCCAATTTTCCAACACTTATCTTGTTTATTTCAGTAGGTGGTTGCTACATTAGAAAAATGCAATAATGCATAGTCATTGTGAGATGGCATAAAAATAACCAACACAGCACAGGAGTTCAATTAAGCTATAATCTCTGGGAAAAAATGGTCATTACTAGCAGTTAATGGTTGGTTTGTTAGTTAATGGCCCAAGGCAAAGCTGAAAGCAGTTAAGCCTCTAACAAACTGGTGGTGAATTATGGCAACAATGGTTTTCCTGGGGATTTTTCCCCTATTATATAATACATATGATAGTTTATGATAGAAACAATATATTTTTAAAGACATTACCTGTATACAGGATGTTATTTGAAATGTCAGGTGTTTCAAGGAAATAAAAATTTATTTTCTACTAACAAGGAAGAAAAATGTGCATTCTTTTACATATACATCTAGTATACATACTATACATCTATATTGCACATGTATTACATATTAAATATAAAAGATACACTATACACATTATGTATAATATATTAGAGGTTTGAAACAGTTGTGCCAGGTAATATAATGTTGTGTCTATTTTAGTCTAATATTTTGTAACATTGAAATTGATATTTTACTCATGGAAATTATTGGGATGCAAGTGCAGTTTACTTCCAGAAAGCAAAAGGGTGATGGGCTTTTAATCAACTTCCTGGAGATTTAAAAGTGTCTTGATAAACTGAAATGGTTGGTGAAAATTGCCATGATGTTATAATAAAACAGCTTCACAATGAATCTGAGGTGAGGCAATTTCAGATAAGACAGGGAGCCATAAAACTGTCATGAACATAAAGCAAACTATATTTACAGAATGAGTACCTTATATTAATTCTGAAAATTTTCATGAGTACAGTTCTGTGTTAGATTATTTATTTAGATGCCAGTGTAGGTAGGCTGCTAATTCTAGGAATGTTGAATTTGGACTAGATTGAGTTCTGGTGTTAGATCTATTTGTATTCTTAAAATAATTTTGATATGAAAAAAAGATAAATAAAGACCTTCCAAGGGTGTTCTAAGAGTAAAAGTTTCTTACAAAATCCTCAAAGGATGGAAATTTAGATATGAAGAACTTCAAAACTATTTTTCACTTTTGAAAATTGTTCTTAAACATGTATATATATAAATATGCATGTATATCCATGCATATGCATGCACACACATAGCACTACTTAAGAAACAACAATGCAAAGATGTTAATTTTTGATGAAATTCAAGTAATGAACAGGTAGCCTTCAAATATACACAGGGACTGTTTCAGCTTTTACATCTTTCTCCAATTATTTATTCACAGGACTCCTAGCACCATACAGCAAAATAAAGAACCACTGAACTGCACAGTGTTTTTGTTGTTTAGACTAGCTTCTGAAAACAGGCAATATTCTGTCCTTCTTGTGACAAGCTCTTCAGCAGAGTTTTCAAGTTGCACTTCATTATAGTTTTCTTCCTTTCTTATAAGGTGCTTGAGCCCCACCAGTAAGATCTGTTTCTCTGATCAGGAGGTATTTGGATTGCAAAGGAAGCTTCTGTTGTGTGGAATCTCTTGCAAATCTGCAAAATAAAGTAATTGAACTATGAGACAGTGAGGAAGAAAAAGGAAATACTAATTTTTAAGCTACTGAATACCCTTATAGATAGATACTCGTAGCAAGGAAATAATTCAAAGATACCAAACAAGTTCTATAGATCAAGTTCAACCTGATGTACCATGGAGAAAAAAGCAGGTCAATGAGCTGAATCATAAAGCTGGGCATACACACTTAGAGGATAGGATCAAGGAGAGAATATTTCTAACACTTCCTATAAGAATTCACTGCACCATTACATGTTCATGTCATGTGAGTCCATTGGGCTGAAGTTAAATACTTGAAAATGTTAGAGAAAATGTTGCCTGTAAAGCCTAGGAGGTCTGTTAACTTTGACGAATATCTGTACCAAAAGAGTTCCTCCCCCAAAAGCAGGGTCATTCTTAATTTTTTAGAAATCTTTGAGGTTAGGTATGACCAAACAATAATTAAGATTAATTTTTCAGAAGAGGATTACCAATTCTAGTATCTCATATCGTCACTGAATAAAGCTTTGGTTTTAGTTATATATGGGCTGAAAGGACAGAAAATATTTAGTCTTAGTGACATGGCTGATGACACATACTGAAGGATATGAAAAATTTGACCTATTGGAGCAGAGCCTTCCTCAGTAGAGCATCCTAGGGAAGATCTTCATGCATCTCCCCAAAGTTTTTGATGTAAGAAATTGATAATGTGAAATCCACAGATTTAGATGACTTCACTCATGGTTTACTGACAGTGAGATTTCCAAATCATTAGAGTGAAGAGATGCAGTTATAAAATGCCTGTTAGCTACCTCAGAGTTGCCTGTATCAACAGGACAGAGTCAGACTGAAATGTTGTATCAGCTGCTAGTAATCTTTATAAATCCCCAATTCACTTACCTGAAAACTCTTTCCCCTAAAATAAACAGAATACAGCCATTTTTCCAGAAAAATGGATGTTGGATGAAAGAAATTTAGATTATGTGGACTGAACTGCACTAATTCTTAAGTGAACTTTGAAGGTCACTGACACTTAATGACACTTAAGTGGCTTTTGGTGTTAGGAACTTGAGTCCCCTGATATTTTCTGTTTACAGTGTCGCTTAGGCATGGAGGGCTAAATCCAGGAAGGATGTAGGCATTACAAAGATGAATGCCTGAAATGGGGTGGTTTTGCAGGTTCTCCACAATGTCTAGGAAGAGCTCAGTATTTAAAAGTGGATACAGAAAACCAATGAAATAAGGTGAGCACTGCTGAATCAGGAAATAATTAGAAGAACTTGGGGCATTGCAAAAAGTCCTGTACAAGACTACAAATGGAAAAGGGAGCCTCCATCTGTAAATGAGTGTGTGAAACCTCTCCTGATACAAGGAAAGTAACCCAAAACAGTCCTTATTTATTTATTTATTATATATAAAACAACATACAAGAAAATCTAACCCAGTTAGGATCATTGTAAGGTTCAGCTCCCTCTTAGTTATTGTCAAGCCTCAAGGGTTAAAGTAGGAAAAGTAAAATCTTTTGCCATCCAGATGAACACTCTAACCGTTGAATTATTGACTAAAAGCAGATAGTGGGTTTCATATTCATCTTAGTTTTCCCCTATGTAAGCCTCAAATCCAACAACCAGTTCTGACTTTACTGTAAAAATGGAAGTGGAAGAAATCTAGGTAACAACATCCCCAGAAACTTAGATTTCGAGAAACTCTATGGACTTAGACACCTATTGTATGAGCTGGAGAGCTGAACCCTTAAAATAAAAAGACAGTCCTACACCCTGGCTTGATATATGTGGTGCCCTTTAGTGTTCTACATTTCCATATAGAAAATGATAGGTAGAGGGTTTGCTTTGGTTTTTTTTGTTGCTTTTTTTCCCAATGTTAAACCACTAATTAGGTGGGTTCTCATTTTTAGAAGCATTGAGCAATTAGATAAAAGAGCTAAATTAACTGAGCAATGAGTGCACAGGACCTCTGAAAAATCACTCCCTTAGTGTTTGTAAGGCACTTTCACAGCTGAAGATGCTGTATAAATGTTCAGTATTATTAATGCTATGTGTACATTATGTTGCCTCAGTTGATTCAGATCATGTCTAATCTGGATTTTTCAAATAATTCCTCTCTGTGTCTGGAGAGGAAATTAAATCAGAAAGTCTTCTGTACATCTGAAAGTATTTTGTTTTAGAAGTTGAGGGAAGGTAGAGTCAGACATGAGGACGGGCTGAAGAGGGGGATGTTGTATTTGTCAGGAGACAGCAGCCTTAGGCAGTGAACTGTTTGTTCAAACAGCAGTGAGAAATAGGAGTGGAAAGTGAGAGCCATAAGTACAGAAAGTATTAAAATAGGGGCAAGAGACAGAATCAGAGACAGAAACATGATTCAACAGGCAGGAATGGGTAAGAAACATGAAACTGAGGAAAATGACTAGTGGAGAGTGTAAGAGAGAGTAGGGCCTTCCAATGAGGAGTGGGAGAAATAAGTAATCAAAAATCATTACAGAACTCCCTGTCTGACCTTAATTTTGCCCTCTTATGCATGCACATTATGAGTCTATCTTCTGTTATGTAATCTCATGCTATTTTTTCCCCAGGACGGGCTGTGTCCTGGGGAGGACTCAGAGTTGTGTGGTGGAGGAGACAGCTGCTGCCACACAGTGTAACACTGAAGGAGATCATTCTTTCTTGGGGATAGGGATGAACCAAGAGCTGTTCTTGACCTACCCAAGACTCTCTTAACTGAAATAAACCAACACCTTTTGAATGTAATCCTGACAGTTTCAGTGAAGAGAATTTCAAACCAAACTCTCTATATACTTTTTCACAATACACTTCTCTGGGATGTTTAGAGCTATGGGCTAAAGATCTTGGGCTTCTTAATAGAAAAAAAACACTTTAATCCCAGGCCATTCTGAAATTCATAGGTTAGAAAAATTCGGGGATTAATACTGAGAACTGGGTTTCAGTACACTTCAGAGTGCAACAATATGACACACAACGTCACACATCAGCAGGAGAGAGAGGAGAGACATGAATATTGATAGATATCCATAGAGCATATATAATCTGCATATACTATACAAAAAGGTTGTCAAATCTGTTTTAAAAACATGAGGATAAGCAGTGATTTCAGGTGTACCTTGGAGAAGCAGAAAGAGAAAGGCAATGCAACTTTTCCCTTTTCATATAGACATGCTTTGTATTAGGTAGTGATAACAGGGACTCTAGCCTCCTTCTGTGAAGTTCAGTTTCTGAAAATGATGGATGAAGAACTGTGAGGGGAAAAATGGCTTCACAGGGAATCTAGGGGTTGACAAATGGTGGGTTGAAAGGCAGAAGAAGGAAAGTTGAAACAGATCTAACCAGACAAACAATTTAATATGAAATAAGGTGGAAATAGCATTAAAGAGCTAAGGTTTCTGAGCTGTGAACTCTCCACCCTGCTCTTCAGTATTCCTTCAGTAATTGATGTCTGCTCTACACAGACCAAGCTGTGCATAGTGCAGGAATGACTTATCAAGATTCAGATATGATTTCAGTGACAACTCTCCTTCCTGCATCATGTACATCTCTCTCTCAGCCTGTTGGCAGAGAACTCGGCCCTCCTATATCTCACCTTTTTTTTTTGCCTCAAGTGTTCCATAATCATCCTGATTTCCATCTCTCAGTTCACTTGCCTTTCTGACTTACTCAGATCCCTATTTTTCCAAATTATCATAGAGTACTTCATACTTTATTCCCACTGACTAGGAGTATCAGGTACAGTATTGCCCTACCAGTACAAGAGGGACAAGATCTTGATCCTTCTGTTTGAAGAAATGGCAGCTCTTGAGTTTTGGGCATCCAGATTTGGAAGTGAAGCTCAGCTTCACACCTCCACTCTAGATTGCAAGGTACATAGTTTGGGTAGAATTATAAAATAATTTATCTGTCAGAACTGAAGCAAATTCTGTAGTCTGTCTGAATTTACTAAGATTATGGTACATCATTTGGTGGATTTGAAAAAAAAAAGTAAATGTGTGTAAAGTTATACATCACTGCTAGAGGGATTGCTCCCTAAAATTTTCCCTTCTCCAAAGCCCATATTTGTAAGACCTTATGTTTGTGTATATGTATGTACATGTGCCTATAGTTTCAGAAACTGGTTGTAATAATAATCTGAGAAAAAATGTAGCCTCTTGAAAGCTAAAATTATAATTTCTAAAATGTAACAAAATTTTAAGATATTGAAGAAAATATAGTAGAAAGAGGATGATATCTATGCCACTTAAAACTGCAAAGTCACATAGCAATGATTCAATGCAAGCACACTGATGAATAAGATATAAAAATCTACAGTATATAGGAAACCAGAAACAGACACAGTAGGGAAGTTAACAGATAGGTTCTGCCAAAAGATGAACTGAGATTATTAGCCAAGATTTTTGAGAGGTTTTGACAGTCTTTTACAGTATATTTTTTAGCTGGGAAAAAACCCTTCATTTGCCTTTTGAAGATGTAGTATTCTTAAGGCCAAGATGTAATTAACACATGCGTTACTTTTGTAGTAGGAATTGAACACTTCAAAACCAAAGCTCTGAGATGGGACAGGGAAGAGAAATAGGAGAATGAAAATAACTATGGTAAATATTAATGTTGGAGACAATATTGCTAGATAAGGGGAGAGAAAAAAAAGGAGATAAAGCTTGAAGAACAGCTGGCACCAGATGACACTTGCTTCTCAAGTTTTGACATTGAGAGATAAAGACTGGAAAATGGGAGAGAAAGTAGAATGAATGGTGGAGGGAGTCCTAGAGAACAGGAAGCCAGGGTTGAAAGGTGTGCAGCATAGGGGCTTATCTGCTTAGAGGAAAATACAATCTGTTGTGGAACTAACTCTCTGGGAGCTCTGCCAAGTGCAGAAAGCCTCCTGGACTGTGAGTGGGAGCTCTGGGGAAATCACAGTCTTTGAAAACGGGTCAACTAAGTACCTGTAATCCCTGTGGTTAGAGCCATGTATGTATTTAATCTTCTACCTTCACCTCCTACCTTTCTTTGAGCAGAGTCCAGTCTTTTGCACAGACCATAAGGTTACACCAGTCTCGTACACAAGAGAAAGAAATCAGAGAAACACTTGTTTGCTTCTCTTTAATGGAAATACGCAGGAATATGCAGGATGCTAGGAAGACCAACAATCTTGCTTCAATAGATTATATAGAAATTCTACATAATACAACCAGGGGAAAAGGCACAGGAGGACCATGGCATTTTGTGCATATAGCACTTGTATAGCCACTGATCCAAAAACTGTATGTATAGTTGGTCTACATCAGGTATTACCTGAGCTGAAGAAGCATGATAGCAAGATAACATTTGTGTATAATAAACTTAAATCGCTGCTTTACATAAATATTTTTTAAAAAAGAAGTTGCTGTTATGTTTGCATGTGAAGACTGAGAACTGCTTTGTGATACAACATAATGAGACAGTAGGCTTCAAAAAGAGAAGAGAAAAAGTAATCCAAAGGACAAAGTTATTAATATGAAGAAGACTTGTTTTCACCTTCTGTTTTTGTGAATTGTTAAATCTCTTATTATTGGTAAGACTCTATAAATGAGAATGAAAAGACAACCCATCCCACAGACTCAGGCCTCCCTACTACCTAACATAATTTAAAAAAAAAAAGAATGAAAAAATAAAGCCTCTGAAGAGAAGAAACAGCCTTGTGCAAAGGTGTGCTCAGCTGCTCTGTTGTTTTTTCTTTGATTTTTCTGAGGGGGAATTCAACTTCTGGAATGCAAGTAAATCTTCAAAAGGGGTTTTTTCCTTTGGAATGCAAATTATTATAGTAATACTTCACACACCAGTAAGGGAATATAGTAATTATATCATGCAATAATCCAGCTATTCCAAATTACAGCTATGAAATAGTCTTAGATCTAGTTTCATGATCCTCTGTCAAGTGCATAAACATTTTAATTGGAGTTTTACTACTGGGGAAACTGAGGCACAGCTTACACTCCATGACCTTATGGTCATTGGAGAATGCGTTCAGCTTTTGTGCATACCTACTCTTGGACAGTTAGTGAACTGCTTACAGATGTTAACACTTGCATTTGTGTCATCAGTAACTACATGAACTACAGGTATGGGCATGTTTATGTCAGCATAAGATGATCAAATCTGGTAACATTCACACTGCTGACCACTGCATCTGCTTGTGTGGACTGGTCGACATTGATCTTCCCTATCGTCAGAAGCACTCTGGAGGAACAGAGCCTTAGCATTCTTTTAGCACATCTCTAAGCTCATATTTTGGAGTTAAGAATAACCTCCCTTACATACCTGAAAGTATCCCAAGGTCAGCTTTTCCTAAACACAGTGTTTTATGGGAGTTTTTGGTTTGGCTCCACACTTCCCAACAATATGAGTGGGAAGAACAGGGATCCCATGCTCAGGTATAGGCTTGAGCTCACTGTTCATCAGTGAAAAATTCTTACAGTATTGGAACTAAATCTTAAATCTCCACATCTCCTAAATCCCAGTAGTCTGCCTATGCTACATAAATTTATGCCTTTCTTTGTGCTGAAATTTTGGAGGGACCGGAGACCACACCTTTGGGGGCACTTTGTCTCCATGAATTTTATTTCTATATGCCAAGGTTTGAGTCAGTACTGCCAATGATAAATATCTCTGGTTTGTAGTGAGGAGATACAGGAATATCTGCTGAGACTATGTAACCTTTGTGTGAAATTAATGTTATAGAAGAACCACTTCATACATCATGTTTGTGCCTGTAGTTTAAGTGAGGGAGTGTGCCAATTTAGGCAGTGGTTTTTTTGTTCGTTTGTGGTATTTTTTTCGTGCAGTATGAAAAGAAAACCGATTTTGTGGGGGAAGTTTGTTACTCAGTAGAAGTGTCAATTTTCTGGTACTTAAATCTAATTTACAAACAGAAATGAACTGTTGCATCTTTCTCAAGCTAGAAACCTTTCTGACCTTAGAAACAGCAAAGTAACAATATTGGCTGCAAGCTCAGTTATTGAAATAGCTGGGTTGTTAAACCTGAAGATAGGAGAAAAGTTCATAGTTTATTGATCTGTTGTTAATTCTATTTTGAACTTAGTAGTCTGTTACCAACCCTCTATGTAGAGGTTAATTATTTAGTAGGATAAGGAGCAAAAAATCTGGGGGTATCACAGGCAGGGCTGCTTAAAGAAGTTAAAATACCCAGTGAGAAATTCTGAGATTCCCTATTCAATGTAATAAAGCAAGGCATATTTACTTAAAAATGCATATCTTTGATTTGACTCATTAACATTGTGTGAATGAGAATTTATTAGAAAGGGAAGACCTAATGACAACAGAGATATAATCTAGAAGCAGAAGTCCCTTTTGTTCTAAAAGACACAGAAGACTATGCTAAATATTCTAAAATATAAGTACTATTTAAAGGGAGCCAATAGCTAAAGATTATTATCAACATTTAGCAATTTTTTTTCCCCTCTTGTTTCATCTGTTCTGTCTTAATTGTTCTGTTCTGAATAGCAGCCAAGGTAATGAGTTTTCAGGGCTAACCTTCAGATTTTCATACCATTCTTAGATGAGGAGAAGTATTGATTTCCTTATTTATTGTCTGATTTTATAAAAAAGTAGAGTAAGTCAATATAGAATAGATCTGTAGAATACACTGCCACAAGATGCCACAAGGCTCAGTGGGATTCAAAGAGTGATTATCCATTTAAATAGATAATGAGGACTTCCCTAGTTTCACTAGCTCATTAGAACTTTCTTTTCCTTAAAAGATGAATCGTGACCCCTAAACTTCAGAGTAGAGACCTGGTTTGCATTGTGAAGAGATTTTTCCTATGGGAAGAATAATCCTTCTCTTAATTTCTCACTTTTTCTTTGAAAGAGCACAGATTAAATACTGAATTTGACATATAATCAGTGTGATATGGCTATGAAAATTCTGGTATTGCAATCCTATTACTGTGCATACTCTTTTTTTGGAGATCAATTTAGATTTCTTTGTTTTGTCTTTTCTTCTGCTGGCACTGTTTCTGAGAAGATTTCATAGTAGCTTGTATTGAATCTTAATGCTTCCAGTGCAATCCTGTAACTCCAAACTCAATGCTACAGACTATGCTCATTTTTAGAGTTGAATCATTTACAGTGATCGCAGGTTACATTATCATACTTCATGAAAAATATCAGAGCACACATATAACATGGTGTCAGGGTAGAATCTTGTCTAGTACTCAGTATGGAAATCCAGTGATAAAACCTATTAATTCCCCACCATTTTGGGAATCTGATTTTCCCTTCCACTTAGTTTGTATAGATAAGGATTTACATGTGGGAGGTAAGGCATCCCATTTGAACTCAGATTATTCATACTCTGTAAAAGTTTATTTGGAGAAAAAAAGTCTAGATGGCTGAACTTTATGGAACATAGCAGCACATGCATCAGCAATGACTTTAGAAGGAAAGGTTTCTTGTAAAAGTAGGAATAACCCAACATTTTTAAATTTTTTTAAAATTTATTTTTATATCATTAGGATTTTCTTTATAGGTAATATGATTTGCTGCTTTCCTTCATGCAGTTGGATGTACAAACAAATGATTGCTATCATTTCTTTATCTGATAGCACAAATGTCCTCTATAGAAGTCAGACTTCCCAGCTGTACTTTTTTTCTTTGATAAAGACATTTCCATTTTGTTTATTTAATGTGTGCAGCAGCTTCCTTCACTTCACCAATATTTTTTTTCCTATTTTTTTCCTGTCATTTCCAGAACAGAAACTCCTTACAGTTATTATGAAATCACCTAGAAAAATAAATGTCAGCATGTTGTCCCTGAGGATTGCTATCACTATAGCCACAGGTGAGCTGCATTATTCTAGGGAAGGGTGCTGTTAAGAACTACCAATAGAGAACATGCCTCCCAGGATTCCCATGTTGGTGTGCATCGTGCAACTTGTCTGCTCCATTCTTTGCAGCTGGTCCACCCCTTTCTTTCTGCTTTGTACTCATGAAAGCAGTCTATGGCAGAAAGGGTCTGTACCATTCCCCACAGTTGTTTGTGTAGTCCTTTCATCTTCTCTTCTCCTGCCTTCTTAGGGAGCAAGCTGCTCCTATAAATTGACTTGTTCCTGACTACCTAGAACAGGCAAACTCCTTGTCGTCATATGCTGATGAGAAAGGAATGGTTATGAAGCCAATGCTGAATTAAACAACAAATTCCAGTCATTGAAAATCAATATTTTTCTCAAGCTGCCATCTGCAGGTGTTTAGCTGCAGACCACTGATGCACTGAGTCTTATGTATGAGATGCTGAGACACTGCTGGGAATTAATTGGTGAATTAATTAGAATGAAAAACGAGCAAACAGAATGACGTCCTAGAAATAGGTCTATCTGTGGGGATATTTTCACCACAGGAGTCTCCCTTTACCCTGCTGGGCTCATGGTGTCAATCTATAATGCCAGGGCAAGAAAGTTCAGAGCAGGCAGTCCTCTGAAATAGTTGCCGGCACTTTATGTAAACATAGAAGACTGACATAACCTAATCCTTTGTTTGCATTGCATGATTCACTTTCAGGCATACTGAATAAAGTTAATAGTCACACAAGGGAAGTATATTGTTCTATAAGACATAAACATCTATAAATTCCGTTGTTAATTTCCCTTGCAGGTTGTTTATATTTCTTTGTGGAAGACAGAAGTAAAAATGTATGTATCATGCTTACAGTTACTCCTAAGCACCATAGCGTTACAAGTGTAGATGTGCAGATGCTGATTATGTCTTTCTCAGGCTAGATAAAAGAATAGAAATAATATGATGTTTATAAATATTTACTGCAGATAAGTTCAACCTATTTCTATATCAAGTCATCCATTCAGACTACCAGGCATTTTAAGTGTTTGTGGAGTAAAGGACATTTTTGTCCATTTGCTATCATTCACATGGTTCATCTCTTTCACTTCCTTTTCCAGCATCTGCTTGTCACATTCACTTACTAGTCCCTGGGCTACATTTCTGATGGCTGTCTTCAGGATTCAGTACAGCCTTCATTTCTGTGCTCTGCTCTGCCTCTTTCAGGATGTGCTTCATCTACTATAATCATAGAACAATCAGTGGGGTGAGGTGAAGTTGGCACTAAGAATCTGCTTGCAGTAAGTGGAAAAGGTTCACAGTGCCACAGTAGCTAAAATACCCTTAGTTATAATGTCCATATAAATAACAGAAAAACAGTCTTTGGAGGTACTTTAAATGCTGCTTGTAACCAAACGACTGAAAGATGCAGGTTGAGAGTATAAGCTGAATAAAGAGAAGATGCTACTACAACACTGTAGCAATAAACACACACTAACACACCTCAGTGCAGCAGTGTCCAAGGTTTTAGAAAGGTAGAAAAAGTGGAGGAGTAGGGAAGAAGAAAACAGAAAAACTATTTGGCAGAATGAAGAAAATTACCAGCAATATATCAAAAATTTATTTGCCCTCATCTCTGAAACAACAAAGCCTCCTAGCTGCCCTAGCTGCCATGTGGATTACGGAAAACCTCTCCTTGGAGAGCAGACTCTAGTTACCTCACATCCAAAACCAGAAAAGAGAAGAAAGAGATGATATGTTGGAAGAGGGAAAAACAAAACCAACCCAGGGAATTATTTCAAGGAAAAGAGTGCTCTCAAGCACATAGATCTTTCAGTCTTCTTTACCTGTGTTAGCTCCACACTCCTGGAGCCTGACATTGCTATAATCCCCTTCAGAGGGAGTACGGAATGATCATACATGTCAAGAAGATCTGGTGTAAAATAAGGTCCTGGAAAAGGGACATTTTACTGTCTTTCTAAATTGTTTCAGAAAAATGCAAGGCATCTAAGTATAAAATTAGAGACTCAAATACTGTGTTTGGCTCAGCAGTGGGTATTTGTTGTAATCAGACAGAGTGACTCTGATAGGTAACTATTGAGACTTCCAGATATCTAGATTATGTATACACCATGCATGTACTTAAGTATAGCAACCTCTGTGACTGGCATGCAACTGTATACAGTCTACAGCTATTGCCTCCAGTTCAGCTTATAAGGATCGGGGACATCTAACATCTAGTTTGTTCATGGTCCCTCTTCATCAATGAAGAATAAATTTATGAATAACCATTAGGAATTCTAAGGCAACCTGGAGGAGAGAAAAGATCCGAACTTGTGTTGAACTGAACAGCACAGGAACACCCCAGCAGGACTGGATCACTTCTTCCTATACTGCATTAATTAGTTTTTGTCTTCCTTATGTGACTCTTCTGTATTTCACTAATTCTTTACATTAGACTTTCCCTCTATGTAATGTAGATGTCATTTGTCATAGGAGCTCATTGACAAAAAGTTCTCTTCCCCTTTCCCAAAAAGCTCCTTAGGCTATCTTGCTGCTCTACATTTCCGAATTGTTACAGCTGTCATACTGTAGTCATCTTAAAGCTGGCAGCAACAGTTAACCAGTGTCTTTTAAGAAAGACCCATCTCTGGTTTAGGTTTATAACTTTGTGTATAGTTTGCTTAAGAAGTTGTGCCTTTAAAATGTTCACACTGGAATCCTTCATAACACAATACTTTTTGTGTTGCTAGTATCATGATCAATGTAGCAGAAATTACTTTGCCTGAACTTTTTTTCTGGCTTGGGCTGTGCAGGCATTGCCCCACTAAGCAGCATCTTCAATACATGCCAGTAACAATATAGGAATGTACTTTTTGGCTTCCATCTGATCTACCTTCACATGTTTTGAGTTTTTTCTATCATAGTAACTACACAGGCATTGACATAATTACACCTCAAACACAGAACTGGAAAGAGCAATTTAAGAGTTATTCCTATAATGTATTTCATAGTTGAATCAATAGCCAGTTTTAATTTCTGATGAGAGAAAATATTTCATTTCTGAACACACTACATAGATGAAATTTAATTGCTTATTGTTCTTTCTCTTTATCATTTGTCAGCCCTATTAAAAAGAGATACAATCAGCCATTGACACTTCATCTCATAAGTCATTTAAATCACGCTATATATTTTTTTTTTTATTTTAAATCAAATGAGTGGGAAGATAGAAGTAATCTCAGAAGAAGTTGTTTAAGTGAGACTGGGAGGTGGGATGTGATGCTACATGATCCCAAAACAAAGTGAAACTTGTGAAAACTCTAGTAGTGCCAATGCAAATACTGAGGGTTATCTGCAAAGGAAACTCAGGAAAAGTAGACAAAGTTTAAGATCAAATTAATTTCAGCGTTAAGTCTGCTTCTCTAAATTTCCAATATAGTAGCTTAGTTAATTTAACTTTGTCTGTCTGTAAAACAGATTTTTAACAAAGTACTAAGTGACAAAATACAACCTGTCAAAACCTAGGCCTGACAGTTGTACCCTACAAATTGATTAAACAAAAAACTACATTATAGGGCTCTACACCCATTTTCTTAACGATTTATAGCTGAAATTTGTTCTGCTTGTCAGCTGAACAAAAAAAAATCCCAACTGTTATCCCCCCCACCCCAGCCCTAGTAACCAACCCTGTAAGCACCCCTTAGCTCTGGGAATTAAGCCAAGAATTTGTTTTGGTTTTGGTTTAGAATCTGCATTCAGCATTATTAGTAATGCAAATGCTGCTGGCCATGTGAAGTGTACTGGGACACTTATACAGTCCCTCATGCTTTTCTTATTCTCTACTAACATCTCTGTGACTATATAAACTCTTGTGGTTTTACCATGTAGGGAGCATATAGTTGGAAGTCTGTGGACAGTGATTTCATGCAGACAGCTCTGCTCAGATGTTGCAGAACACAGGATAAAATGAAACAGACCTGACCATTTGGTTTGTCTGTAAAGGAAACAGAAATGGAAATCTATTTACTTTGAAATGGCAACTCATCAGAGACAAAAATAAAGAAACCTTGCCCTCCTTTTTATCACTTGTATTTGTCAGGTGGAAATACAGTTTGTATGAATGCTAATAGGTTATTACTTGGGTTATATACTTACTGTTTATAGTATTTTTTATTCTACAGAAAACTAAGGTTTTTTTTAATTTCTAGATGTTGCCTTAAAAGGATTTTTTTAGAATTATCTACAGAGTACAAGTTATTTTAATATTGTCTTACTCTCTGATTAGAAATGCTCAATCTTTTAATGAATTTTTTTAAGCATATGCTCAGCCACATCAGTTCCATTTCTTTGTGGCTGTGGTCAGTTTTCTATAGTTCTGGTCCCTGGATGATTACTTAAAACATCTAAACTTCTAGTCCTATGTTATGTGCACATACTCCGTGATTACCCATAACGTTAGTCTCCCCTTGGATCTAACCAGATTTCTGCTGCAGTTCAAGTTAAACAGATCTTAAATGCTTACAGAAGTGAGCATATTAGTCAGTAAAATATGGTAGATAAAGCTTTAGCTGAAAGCTTTGCTATATTGTGTTGATCTTATATGTAAAATAATGCCTGAAAATATTTGTATCAAATCAGTCACTCAAAGCAGTAATACCGTTTTGTTTACCACTAGACCATAACTCCTCAAAATGCAAAATTTATGCAAACCTTTTCTTAATTATTCAAAGCATTCCACTTAAGATCACTAAGCCAAGAAATTGTCTTAACTGCCTGTGTTATCAACAGTTAAATGCAGATATTTCTCAGTTTGGATTTGCTCAAGTGCAGAACATACAGAGTATCTCTGACTGTGTTCTGAATAAGAGACTCTTAATTCAAAGGACTGTTGACAGAACTGACATGAGTAGATCACATCAAGCACAATATGTCGTTCCTTATTTGGAACTGTACATACTGTTTTTCTTCCTCTGTGGATGTTTATTTGAAGGATGAATAGGTCACTCTTAGCAGGAGAGCTCATCAGATGAGTGCCAGATACAGAAGACAGATGAGTCAGTTCCACACAGACTACAAATTATGCATGCAGTATAAAACTATATTCATATTTGCATTTGACCTAAACTTCAACTTTCAGAAATAGGTTCAAGAGAAATTATTCTGAAATTCAGAAATTTTTTTGCAGAAAGGAAGCAGTTTAAGCAACACAGCTGAAGAACAAAGAAGTTTCTGCTGTTAGGAAAAGAACACATTGAAAATGAAATACTGTATGTCAGTCTGCATGAGCTCAAGGCTGTATTTAATATACACTTTGAAATGTGCTTATCTGATACATGATTGATTAATACTTCTGCAATGCTCAAATCTCAGCCACTGTCCAGTCATTGCTTGTCATTGTAAGATATGGCTTGGTGTAGAATAAAACACTCTTTTGCTGTTGAATGCAGTAGTAAACCTCTGTCTTCCCAATATTCTTCTTGCATACANTTTTTTTCACAGTGCTGAATATGACACTCTCATTCTCTTTTCACTGTCAAGAAATGGGAGCTACTGGACATGTGACCCAAAATGTCTGCTGTTTTTCCATAAGAAAGGCATTACACTATTTGCAACAAGTGCACAGATTTCAGGAGTGTAACAGATGAATAGCACTGCAAATAAAGTTTGTGAAAGAAGGTGGGGCAACAGGATGATGGGATCTCTAACGTGCACATGTTAACCAATCAAAATAGAGCCACATGTGCTGACAATCCCAGGAGAAAGGCTAGTGATCCTGAAAATAGCCTCATGAAATAAAAATGTATGCTTGAATGTTGGGGAGTTGGGGGTGGTGTCTAGGGATGTGAAGGAAAAGAAGAAAGTATTGGTCAGCCTATTAGGTCAGATAATTATACCATAGTTATCCCATTCAAATGTAATTGGGAATGGGAATGTGGGTTCCCTGAATGACCTACATTAACAGCAGATTTCTGTATTCCTCCTGGGCAGTCAGCATTTTAATAACTGCGTAGTCCAGACAGTGCTGTGACTTCATTAGATAGACATCTGTGATGGGAGATACCCCTAACAGACTGACAGTGACCATAACTTCACATAAGCATACAAGGATCATTTCTTCTGATCCATTCTTTAGCATGAGTCAGAGTGCTTCATCAGCATGCCATGTAGTTCCTGTTGGCTTACCGGACTGCCCTTTAGTGATACAGAATATGTGGGGGATAGTTTGACCTGATGTTAAGTGGCAATTAGGTGCAACTTGGAGATACTAGCACCTTCAGAAGTGAACATTTAGACTCAACATGACGGGTGTTTTTTGAGTTGCAAATAATGCCAATTCCACTGTTTAAATGTGCAAGTCTTATTTTATGAAGTATGTGTAATCTTTGTGTAGAGTAGGATGAGGACAGCAGCTACCAATTATAATTGTGGTACTTGGGGGGAAAAAATAAAAAAATAAAAACCCCTAACCTTTTTTTTGCAAGCAGTAGTTGAGATAGCCACCATTCCAGAAAACAATTTATAGACCAGGGAAACACTCTTAGTGGAAAGACTGGATGTTGCTGAGAGAAGACAAGTAGATAAAGGAATGGGTCTAGGATGATTACTTTTGAATTGGTGCTGCTGTACAAGTCAGAAACCCTTGCAGAATCCCATCTCCTTCTACTATTTCTAAACAAATAGAAAAATTGAAGATTATGGTTCCCCAGAAGATTATATATGGCTTCTCCAGCAGGTAATTTTAGTTAAGTTGTGCAAACCAGATGCCCTGTCTGCACTGAGGTCAGCAGCCTCTATAATGTACTCTGGTTTCACTGTTCTGTTCTTCTTCCTTCATTCACACTCACACTCCTAGGGTGACGTCATCTCTGTATACATAATTTAGTTATAAATGGTGACCATCTCTGTGCTGCCAGACAGTGTTCCCAGAGGGTATTCATGACCATCTAGGTTGCTTTGGTGATCATATCACTTAAAAGGAAAACTGGAGAAACCATAGGGAATATTTCTGCTTTTTTTTTTTTTTTCATACTTTTTCTCAACTGAATAACTTAAACTCTATTTTGTGTTCTAATTTTAAGCACAAATGAGCATGACAGCTTTTTAATGAAAATCTCAATGCCTGGCTACCTGTTTCTGACACTTTCAAACAACATCCCATAGAGAAGAAATAGACCTTAACATATGTTAAAAGCTGTGCAATCCAAAGAGTAAGTGTGAAGACATTCTAAGTGATACAGCTCTCTTTTCCACCACCATAAACAGGTTGCATGTAACTTTACAGTAAAATACTTCTACATCCTGCTTGTTCTTTGCATCATTTACTGGTAAGATTTCAGAACAGGACTGGTCACTGCAAAGCAGACTTCATTTCCAATAACCTGTCTCTGACCCCAGATGTTTTCGAATTTTCACCAAAGAAAATAAATACTAAGACAAACTATTTTTGGTCCTATGATGAGTAAGAATGTAAGTCTACAGGTTTTTTCAGTTTCTGTGCATATTCAAAGCTTTCAATGCTTTCAGCTACCTTTGGTTTCTGGCTCGAAACATTAACTATTTTTTCTGGTGTATATAGGACCGTCTGCTTTTGTAGTCATTGAAACTGTAGGAAAAGTAGTTCTTTTAAGTTTCTGTTTGAAAGAAAAGCTGAAGCTTCTGCTAAACTTGAATGTCTGGTTAGATGTGTTTAGTAGCAGAGATATTTAAAGTGGATTATCTACTGGACTGCTCAGTATCCATGCTCATAGGTCACTTTTGTTACATAGTCCCTAATTAACCCCAGGTTACAGAACAATTTAACAGAGAGCTATGATTACTTTCCCAGTGTTAGAATGGTTTTATTTGAAAGGAATTGCTGTAACCTTCTTTTTATAGAACAGAGGATACACTGAGGCAAAAGGAGAACACACCTCTTACTGCCCTTTTTTAATTACTCTGGGTCACAGTAGTGCTATGAGGTGTGGAGAGGAGTGACATTTACCTAGTTATAAAGGATGTCTATGACCAAACCAGAAACAGTTTCTCCATTTGTGGTGAAGGTGCAGTTTGCATAGCTTACAATGGGGCTGATTAAATGGCATGATTTAAAGCTTAAATGGTTAAAACAATCTTAGTGTATCACAGAATCACAGAAACATCTAGGTTGGAAAAGACACATGGGGTCATCATGTCCAACCATTCACCCTACTCTACAAGTTGACCCTTAGACCATATCCCCCAACACTACATCTGAGCGATTCTTAAACACATCCAGGGATGGTGATTCAACCACCTCCCTGGGCAGCCTATTCCAATATCCCACCAAGTGTAGTTTCAAGGGTTTTTGGTCGCATATAGTCTTCCATGAACTGTTCAGTGTCTTTGTGAAGGTGTCCCCATCTCACCTCCCTGTGCAAATCTAGTATGAAAACCAGTTTAATAAAGCTATATAAGGAAAACTTATACAATGAGCACAGAGGTAGCTTTCCTTCAGCTTTTTTGAACATGTCTAGATCCTATACCATGTTTTACTAATGCATTTCTAGGGTCTTCAGAGTCTTTTCTATTTTATAACACAAAGATGACCCTTCTCTGTTTGTCACCATTGGAGTTCATTTATAACACCTTTGGGAGGTTAACCTGCGAGAAACAAACATAAATTGATGAGGATTCAACCCAGTAATGCAAAATGTTTGGAGTAAATCTCTATAATGATTTTATGCCTAGACTCACATTAATGTAGGAACAAAACTTAAAAGATAGCTAGACAATGGACCTGTGGTAAAAAAGCCATTTGAAGTGTTTCAGCTGAGTGCTGTTTGCTCAATGGTCTGGTTTATTTTGTTAGGCTCGTGACAGCTAGTAAGTCAAAAGCAAGCAAGCAAACAAAATATTATTCCCTAAACTAATAGTGAACTCTCATACACTGCTGTTGGCTGAATTGTTCAATGTGTAAAGTAATATTGGTTATGAGATCAATGACCTTGGTAATACTTGGAGTGCAGTCCCAGTTTTTAAAGCTTTATATCACGTTTTTCAATTTCCTAGGCTTCGGGACATCTAGAAACACCACCGCTTTATTTGAGGCCTCCTGTGGTGAATTTGCATTGAAATGCAGCATCATGGTGTGATGATGTGCATCAGAATGTGACTACATGATATAAAAATGCAATGTCATCACCTGATGAGACTCTATGAGGCATATATACAAATGTTATGACGCAGCAGTGGAGAGCTACAGTTCTTCCCCTCTCCCCATAAGGTAAGTCCAAAAGGTATCACTCATGTTTCATGCTGAGCACATTGCCTGGAGGATGATACTGTGACAGTGACAGAGAATAGAGCACAGAAAGGCGCAGAGGACAGGTGGCTGATATGTGTACAAATGTGTGTTGAAATGACTCACGGTGATTGCTGGATGTTAACGTACTTGAAACAGACAAGGTAACATTTTTGAAAATGTTGAAACAATAACACCCTATTTTCAACAGGTACTTAATCCGAGTACGTCTGGCTTGCTGTTGCTGATGTGAGTGAATTACATTTATGCTGCTAAAGTACAAAGCAGATATTTGTAGGTATCATCAACCTAGAGCCTTCTTAAGATTATTGCTAGCCAGAGAGCAGCACCCAAGCTGCTTTAAAGCTAGTTGAGATATAGCGAGCATAATAGAATATTACTACTACTCTGTAGGTGTAGAGCATGTAGATTCGTTCATAATCCAAATCTTTTTGGCAAATGGGACTACAGTGGTAAAATGCTTTTGTAAGATGTTCCCTAAGATCAGTATTTGTAATGGTGTTATGTGAACTGACCTGTGACACTCTTTTGCAGATTAGATAAAATAATTCTGAGGGAAATGTTTTGTATTAATGTTAATATCTACTCTAAAAGTGGAAAAAAAAAAAGTGAAATAAGAAGGTTTATACATTTTATTAATGCTAATATTGATAAAATAAAATATTTAAATGGGATTGCCTTTTTTAATATGTACTGACATATATTTTAAAAATTGCAAAAGTGAGTTCTCAAATAAACTTGATTTTTGGTATTAAAACTTTAGACAACTTTAAGGACATTTTCTTTCAGAGAAATCTTCCTACTCAGCTGAGTTTTCCCAAGGTCACCAGTTCTAATTAACATGCAGCTTTCATAGTTGGCCGATATAACTGTGAGTCATTAAAGCCTAAAAACATGTAATATCCTCCTTGCTTACTCTTTCCATTTCATATACTTCAAGAATATCTCTTTCCCTTCCTCCTGTTGGAGAAAAATAGGTATGAACAAGATGTTAAGGAAAGTGGACACCTGTGGTCATTGTTTCCTCTGTCACCTTTGTTCCTGCCAAACTGTTGTATATAACTGATTTTTTCCACTTTAACATTCTGAACTAGCTTCATCTTCCAGCCAAACATGGCATATCAAACACTGCCCAAAATCACAAATGAAATGACAGCTTTTATGCCAAAAAGGATACAGTTTGTTAGGAATGTTATCAATACACATTCAACAGACCCTATAACTTGAAGACAAAAATCAGTTGGAATAAGTCTGTACTTGATCACATATTTCCTGTATCAGCTGTGGCAATAAGGACTTGGGCTGCTTTGACCAGCTGTTTAACACTCATGTTCTGTCGTGGTTGGTTGTTCATTTCTTGAACTTTTTCTAGTGTTTTCCAGAGGGGAAAATTATTTTAAGTGGGTTACAGTAAGTATGGTAGAGAATATAAATTTCTTTCTGATTGGGAATAGTGCGTCATATCTTCTTAGGTAAAGGAAAGGCATTTTCAATTTTCAGGCATAATGTTGGTCAAGAGTGCCTGCTGATTCATTCTGAGGAGGGTGAGTCAGAAAAGCTATATTAAGTTTCTATTCTGAATCATCCTCTATAGAAGACTATCTTACTCCACTAACTATAGATAGAGCCTAAAGAGATTAGCTATATTAGACTGAAATTGACTTTGTAAATACTTATTTCCTAACTATCCTTTCTTGAACCCTACTTCTACCCTTTCTTCTACTTTGAATGCCAAGAGCTAATGGATGAGAATAGGTTAACTGATAGACTACATTTTTTGGTTGTTCTTGAAGAGGAAATAAAGGCAGAATTTATATAATACTGACAGCATCCTTCTCCCATTTTTCAGTAAAAGCATTAACATTACTGTCTTGATGTATTTGTATGGTTAGAAAAAAAACAAGTGCACAGATATCAGATTCAGAAAATGTGTATATGTTTTGCAACCCACAAAGAGTTCTTCAAAGTTGCCTTGTGTTTATTTTCCAAATAATTATATAGCTCAATAGCTAGACCTCACAGAATCACAGAATGTCAGGGATTGGAAGGGACCTCAAAAGATCATCTAATCCATTCGTCCTGACAGAGCAGGATTAGGTCACACAGGAGAACACGTCCAGGTGGGTTTTTAATGTCTCCAGGGAAGGAGACTCTACGACTTTCCTGGGCAGCCTGTTCCAGTGTTCTGTCATCCACACCATGAAAAAGTTTCTCCTTATGTTTACATGGAACCTCCTATGCTTGTACCTATCATTGGACGTCACTCAGAAGATCTTGACTCCGTCCTCCTGACACTTGCCCTTTACATATTTGCCAAAGAGATGTTCCACTCCCTTAATCATCTTTGTGGCTCTGCACTGGACTCTTTCAAGAAGTTTCCCATCCTTCTTGAACTGAATGGCCCAGATATGGACACAATATTTCAGATGAGGCCTCACCAGGGCAGAGGGGGAGGAGAACCTCTCTTGACCTACTAACCACACCCCTTCTAATGCACCCCAGGATGCCTTTGGCCTTCCCAGCAACAAGGGCACACTGATGGCTCATGATCATCCTGCTGTCCACCAGGACCGTCAGATATTTTAAGTGGAGTTAAATAAACAGAGCTGTCCTCAAAATATGAATGTAGAATTCTTAACAAAATGGGCAAACATTCCCTCTGACTCTAGTATTAAGGCCTTGATATTCAAGGCAATTATCTTAGGTTTAGTTGATTGAGTAGTCTGGATGCTGATAAATGGCCAAAGCTGATAGCAGTGGAAGTAGACTGCAGATGTCCATTAGTACACTTAACAAATATTTCATGAAAAGTCTCACTCTAAAGCATCTACAGTTGTACACTAGTTTTACTTCCACTCCAACTTCATCTAGAACAGCTTACATTTATCTATGTGTATATTTATATCATTATCTATACCTTTACAGGTATTTTTTAAAATGAAGCTTTCAAGTGGTTAGTAAAACATCACAATTAATATATTTTGGAACTCTAAGTCAAGAATATGTCTTTGCCTTTTGGGTAAAATATAAGATGCCACATCTTATCCAGGTAATACACTTTCTCAGCCCAACTTGGAGTTTTAGAGTTGTTGGAAAAAACCCTTTTATTTTTCCTTTATGAACTTTCAAGTAATACCTTTTTTATCCTAGTCTAGGGGACACCACTGAGTTCCTTTATCCTATTCTCAGAGAAAGAAACACAAGAACAAGGTAGATTTATATGAAAAGGACATGAAGAAATAGCCCTGACTCTGTGGAATGTATTCTGAATTATGTGCCCCAGCTGTGTCACCCGTCAGCCTCCCTTCTCCTCACTGACATTGCAGTTTCATCCAGCTTTGACAGCTTCTGTGTATTACCAGGTTGTTGATATGTAGCATAATTTTTATGACTACTTTCAGTTTGCTTTGATCTCATAGTTCTTGTCCTCAAGAGAGTTCAATTGCAAGTGAAAATACAGGGCAAAATTTTTTCTTGTGGTTGATATCGAACATATATTTGCAACCTGCCTTTCCAAGAGTATATTGAAAGGCAGCAAACAAATAATGAATTACACTGGAAAACATGAGGGGCACCTTAGAAGGCTGGTCTGTGTCTGTTCTATTTGAGATTGGTAGTTGTAGAAGTTTGATTTGTGCCACTGACAATAACTGTTCATTTTTATCTGGCTAATGCATTTGAACTTCACAGCAATGGTGCATTATAAATGCAGCATGAAGAATGGCTTCATTAAGCATTATTCAAGTTACAATGTCAAGCATTTAAATGTTAGGAAGTAACAAGGGTCCCATGTATCATTAATTTGGTCCTCCTCTGCCTGGAAGGTTTTAATAACCCCCATGCAATTTGCAAGGAGATGAGACTTATTTGTTCATTGTATTATCACTCTGTTCATAACAACAGGACTCATCTCAAGAGAACTTCACCATGAAAGAATCTCAGAGGTGTTACATTCTTAAAAATTTTATTAAAATATTCTGTTTTGTGAAATGATGGAAAGACTTAAGTTCAACCTGTATTAAGTACTTGATATTCCGATTCATAAATAGCCTGGTTTTCCTTATCTCAACTTTTTTCCTACAAGAGTTGCTATGTCATTGCATGGATAGGTCTTCCCTGGGGATGCATATGGATTCTTGGTTTGGTCTCCTCCTTCCCTCATTTACACCCAGCCTGGCTAAGCTTTCCCTCTGGGGTCTGAATCCTTGTGTGAGCTCAGTGTTCTGTGCCAACAAGATCATCTTGTTGTGTGCCAGTTTTGGTTCTGCAAAGTCTTTTGGACCAATTTGCTTTTCCTGCTCTATGATTCCTCTTATTTTTTCTAGTTTGGGTCCTACTATGAGAACTACTTCTAGCTTGGAGGAAAAAGTAAGGCTTCCAGATCTGTCCTGGCTGCTGATCTTGCACCAGCCCTCTAGTTGAGAACATCTATTGCAGACTACATCTGGTTGAATGACACCAGCTCCTTGCTTCAGGAGGCCTGGATGGTTGCTCTGTGAGTCTAAGGGGTATACAATCTCATCACTACCAAGGGCTTGATAGAGTTAAGGGAGAATAACTTCATCAGAGGTGTTTAGCTGTTAAAAATTGAAAAACACCTCCACTAAGCATGCATAAAACTGCAATTTACCATGAACATAAGAACTGATCAGATCTGAATGGATTTTCCATGGTATGACTAAAAGTTCTCAAAAGATATTTAAACTAAATATTTTTTTTTTAAAATTCTCCACTTTATCTCCACCACCTCAATATTTAACAATATTATTTTCTGAAGCATCTCCCAGAATTTTTAGGTTGGGTAAATGTATAGCATGAGAAATTTTACTACAAGTAGATTAACAAACTAAGAGAAACAAAGTTGTGGAAGTTCTGGGCAATTTCTCTATCAGGCAGGACCAGTTACATTGCTTGTATGAATGACTGTTATAGATGATGCCTTAAATACTATTTTAAGGATGTGTGTTAGTATATGGATGCATAAATTTTATATTATGGTCTATCTACCTAAGACAGATGTCATTACCTCTGTTTTACAGCAGTGTGAGTGGTAAAAGAGGCAGTAAAACTTTTGGAATGCAGTAATCTAAAAATATTCCACATTTACTCTACTATCTTTTATTTATAAATGTATATTTTGCATTTATTGCACAGAGCAAGTGTAGGTTAATTTAATGGTCTTGCCTCAAATGTCTTAACAATTAGGTAGTTTATGCACACAAAAATGTAAAGTTAATTTAGAATAACACAATAAACACTAACATTTACAATTTGTTTTATATCTGTTATTGTTCTTTGGTTTTAAAAAATCTGTTTTTCTTACTTAAAAGAAGGAATTAGTGTTAATAAACTTTTTAAATGGGTAATTCTTCTGAGACACCCAGGTTCACTGAGAGCAGAACTGAATGCTGACAAGATAAGAAATGAAGGGAAAGACTCTTAGCTCTTATTAAAGGAAGCACTGTCAGCAGTGTGACACAGGATGAAAATATGTAAGGAAATCTGGGGACTATTGTAGATTTTTCCCTCCCACTTTAAAGTCATAAAAATGGTAGTGTCAAGAAATGTATCCTATATAAAGAGAAAATTTAATTGATTTACTTGTAACTGTTCAGTAGTGGTACATTTAAATCCAAAAGCGAGCCTATAATTGTTTCAGTTGCATTGACTGACTTTAATTAACATTGAGTTATACTGTAAATGTACAAAGCTATCAGTGAAAACAAGTGAGCCTTTTTAAGGTGAAATGCACTGCTCATAACCACAGTAGTAGAAGATAAGAACTTCAATGCTGTGAAAATCCAGGAAAAAATCCCCAACCGTATCCCTTTTTTAGGTTAATTCAAACAGTTAGGATGTAAGCTTTCCTTTTTATTTATTTTCCCACAACAGAGATGAATGGGTTTTTCAAGGATGTGTACTGCTGAGTTTAGCGTTTATATGCAAGTGCTGAAAGAAAGTCTTTTAATTCAGAAATGCATCCAAACTACTTATGCTTTGTTATCTATCTGCATTTAGACTCAGATTTGAAATACACTAAGTCAACTGTAAAATCTCACACTGAGTTTAATGTACAAGGACTCAGGCCCTTATACCATGGTCATTACCAGAGTCTCTGATTCTCCAATGGACTCCGTGTGGGAGTCAATTAAAGTCAATGATGCTTCAAGACGACAACCGAATCTGTCTATGCAAAGTCAATTGCAGGACTTCTGCCTTTGTAACTAAGCATTGTGTTTGCACCAAATATGCATTGATCTACTCTGTTAAGAACATAATAAGGGCCTCTGCTCTCAGTGTAGTATTTATCTTTTGCCATGTTTAATCATGTTTTTCCTAATTCATATGTATACATGCTCTGTTTTTTAAGAATTTTTTAATAAGATGTGAGTTACTACACTCATTTTTGTTGAGATTTTGAAGATGATGTGCCTGTTTACTGCCCATTTTCCCTCTTTAAAAGAAATTGGTGATTAAAAAGAGATCTTTAAATATATTACTACTCTATAAGCAGCATGAATATAGCCAAAATCTGTGTCAAAATCCCTGTTATACAACTAATGTTTTAAAAGGTAAATTGCCTGAGACTTGCTTAATGGATTGAGGTAATAGAATTTCAAGGGAACTTAATTTTTTTACCTAGTTTATCTCCCTCTGACTAAGAGGACAGGAGAACATTCAATCAAACTTTGTATCTTCATCTCTTCAATTGAGAAATGTGTCGTTACCCAAAACTTTAGAAGACACTCATGGTGGTAGAGGTTTATTTACACAACAGCACTGGACAATTATCTTTGGTGAACTGTTTTTTAGACTTAGGGCTTCAGACCTTAGGTGTCACACACAGTTTTTCATATTTTCCCTTTCCTTTTTTATATTTTTTAACCTAGACATCATTAGACACTTCCTCAGGATGGCAAAAAAATTAAAACTTATCAGCTGCCTGAAAACATTAAGAAAGGTGGCCTGAGATTGGATGCTTGGAAAAGCAAAGTATTGGAAAAGAGTGAGAAGGCAAAAGGAATCTTCTCCTTGTCTTGTTTGCTGTACTGAACAAAGATACACTAGATAAATAGTCAATATTATTAAAAACGTGACCATTCCTTTGAGCTCCACCCTGAAATCTGATGATGAAGTACAAAGGACTTTTAAGGAAGGGGACAGGAGTTGATGAAGTTCAGTGGGAGTATAGAGATAGTATAGGAAAAGAAGTTTTTGTTAATACCTTCCCTGTTCATTCTTGACTGCCTTATTGGCCCTTTGGTAACACTGAATAGCTGATCATTCCTTTCCCACCATTTTCCCATTTCCATGAAACTGTGTGTTGGGATGAGCATAGATAGTCTGCAAGTAGAAAGGAGACTAGAAGTTTTCTTACTACTGAATATGTATAACTCTTAAAGACTGCCAGAAGGCTTCGAAAAATGTTTGTTTTCTCAAAGACCAGCTTAGATAGTATTGTTAAGAAATATTTGTCATTTATCACTTTAGGTTGTTTAGACTTGTTTGGCAACAAATGTACTTATTAAGTAGTGTTTTAATAGTAATCAAAATGTATTTTAGTTATGAACAAAAAATCAGTACAGAAATTTGAGACACCACATAGGAAAGTGTTGGTTCTTTCTCCATCTTCATAACAGAGTCATTACTAATGACTTCTAACTACCAGACTCAAAAAACCTGCTGAAAAGCATCCTGACAGGATGTCCTGGCTGAGTAAGAGCAGATTAAGGAGAAAATAGCATTTGGGTGATTGAGGAAGTCTGAAAGTTTATAATAGGATAACACAAAGAAAAACTTATCCCAAATCTTGCCACAGAATCTGTGGGGAAGCTACAGAAGAGGAATGTTATGGCAACAGCTGACATTACTAGCAAAGAAAACATCCATCTTTACTTTTTGGATGTGAAAGAGCAGGACTCATTTGCTTTCTAAACATTGCTTTGCAAGCATTCAAAGAGCCTGCATTTATGGTTTGAATCTGATCTATCCTACAATACATGTTAAACAGTATTTTCATGTTAAAATTGAATGTCCAGACACTGACTTTGCCACATTGTGTGTAGCTTTAGCTACCTATTTGTGTTTATATAATTGTGCAACTGTGACCAGATGAAGGTCTGCAGTATTTTTTTAAGCAGCCTGTAGGTTATTATTAAAAATCATAAAAGTATGATTGAAGTAGTAGTCTCTAATTAGGAAAACTAAATTAATAACTTTGCAGTCATGGATCTTCTATACTATGATGCAAAGTTTTGTTAATTTTAAAGATTTTTGGGTAGAGATTAGAAAAATTTCAGTGAGGAATATGACACACCTATTTATTTTCTGGTAATATTACCAATCCCTTCAAAATTTCAGGTTAATTTGCAGATGATATAGAGCTTTTACTGTTACTGGTCATTAACAGAATATTTTCCTCTATACTTCCAGTGCAAACTTTTGAAACTAAACCATGTAATTTCTTTAATAGGAAACCTGCTACACTGTTGGTGCTCTGAAGTATCATGCTGTGGATGGCATTTTTGTAGACTTGTATTTTGATTCATTGCACACTTCGTTGACAAGTGCCTTGATGATACCTATTTATCATTAGAGCTCTATGAGCTCAAAGTGAGGACAAAAACTTTCCAAAATATTTATCTGAATGTCCAAAATAAAGTACATAATTTTAGGTTCGTACTGGACCTTAAAGGAAATAAAAATAGCTATAAAAGGTCTAGATGAAGTAAATAAAGACAACCACATATCTCATCTACTTAAGGGTATCATGTGATGGATGGATGATATTAGCTGAAAAGGTAACTAACCACTGTCTTTCTAAGGACTTGAATACTGTAGGATTTCATCCTGTTTGATATTGTTAGCTTTAATTAGTCCTGATGGGAACACAGTGACAATGTTTAAACATTTTGATGTTCGACTAGTGCATTTCTGCATCTTTTTCAGACTCTTATTTGCATGTATGTATATAATTTTCAGTTTTCATTCCTAGGTTTGCTCTGTGGATGGACATGTTAGTATTAAACACAAAGTCTTCAGCCACATTGTCCAGCTTTTCTTTGCTGTTGAAGTCAGTTTGGAGTGTTACTCTGCAGTCTGGACCAATTAATCATGTGTGGGGTTTTTGTGTGTTGTATTTTTTGTCTGTTTGGTTTTTTTGGTTGGTTGGTTTTGCTTTGTTTTTGTTGTTTTTTTTTTTATGTTTGTTTCTTTGGATTTTGTTCGGGGTTTTTGTTTGTTTGGTTTTGTTTCTTCCTGAAAATGCTTATTTATACCATCAAATTTGTTCTTCTATAGTTACTCCTATATTACATTGCTTTTTCCCTCTTTCAAAACACCTACTAACTGATTTCTTCCTTCCTTTGTGACAGGAACTGTCTTCAAGCTCAGAAGTTTTCTGATTGGCATTCATGATGTCCTAAGGTCCCCATGTGTATTCCACCATTGTTTCCAAATGTATTTCTTATTGCCTCTGGTTACTTTCCACCACAAACTCTACCTGACTGTACTTTATACACAAATGTATTCTACCATGTACCTGTTCTGGTGTACATATACACACAGCTGCCACACCAAGGGATTTTTTGGTTGATGAGGAAAAGAGAATATGGGACTCACTCTCCTTATATCCTCTCCTGCCTTAGCAGGTACCAGGAGCAGTGAGAACAGGACAGGTCCATGAGGAGGACTGATCTGGGAGCTGGATAACTTAGTCAGGGCCCTTGTCTACACAATCCAAGACAAAGCACAGACAAGGATAAGGTTCATCTACAAGCTGTGATGATCAAGCATATAAGAGATGTCAAATCTGGTCCAAAATCAGTCCAGAATCCTGAGGAGCTAGTCAGGAATGGCAGGAAACATGCCTCAAGAGACTGAGTGGAGACCATCAGGTCTTAGACTGAGAGGGCATGGTTGGGAGTCCCAGTAGGGCTGGTCAGGGCAAGGATGGGTGCTGGTCAATGCCCATGGATGCCCTCAGCCTCCTGAAAGTAATTATAGATGTTTTCTTTTCTGAGGACTATCTTTTAAAAGGAGAGCAAAAAAGTAGCCTTTCTACTAAAATCTGCTGCACTCTGGTTTCTATGGATAGGGTTTCTCGGATGCTGACATTTCTGATTTACTGTCCCTCATCCATTTAATTTTGCCTCAGTAGCTGACTGTCCATCACTAGGCTGTCATTCTCTTTTCTTCAGCTTAATTATGACTTATAATGCAATCTTCAGAAAACTGTCACAACTACAATAGCAGATAGCAAAACACTAAAAAACATCCTTATTCAACTCTTTCAATAAAGCAAGGATTGGTTCCTTCTTTTAGATAAGTATGTCATACACTCTTGTCTCACTGCCATATCTGTGAGGTTGTTTGTGTGCTAATAAAGAAACTCTTTTCTTTGGAATATTTTCAATACCCAGTTCCTTTATTGGTGTCTTTCGTGAAAGGTTAGCATTGACAAATGTTGCAAGAACTAGAGGCATCTAATGATTGTCCATGCTGCTCATTCAGCTTGTGCTCCACTCAGTAGTGTGACAATATTCCTTCTGCATTTAAGGAAATTTTGCTTTGGATGTTTCAGTGGATAACTGCAGTTTTCATTGTGTGCAGCTGACAGCTGTCTATGGATTTACAAGGCAAAGAGAGAAAATGATCACATCAGCATTTCAGGAGGGATGAAGAGAAAGTGGTGCACTCTGCATACCTGTGGTACAGCCTCTGACGTGATACAGTTGCTTTTAGGTATATCTTTATCTGGAATTATGTTTTCCCAAATTCACATGGGTGAAATTACTGGAAATTGGATGTCATGTATCAAAATCCGATTGAACTGTCATGAATTGATTCTTTAAATGCTCTGGGTAGCCTAGCATGGCCTATGACTAATAGCAAAGACCAAGCTCTTCATCTGCATTCAGGAAATCTGCTGATGTTTATCTGCTAGGATACAAAGCACTGAGATACTAAGGCACTCCCTGGTTATGGTCAGATAGGAGAGTTGAATGCTTTTGTGTTCATTTCTAAGCAGACATTGGTTTTGGCTTTGAGGACAACCTTAAGATGGTTTAGAAGACAGTACTGGCTTATTCACAGAGATTCAAAGCATTTATGCCTCCTTTATCCAACGCATTCATGCATCCTTTATGTCTTCCTGAACATGGGAAATAAGAAAGAGAAATGATCTAAAACACCCGGATCTGTTCTAATAAGGTGCCTGTATTCTGCTGCCTTGATGGAAGAGCACCCAAACAAAAAAACACTTTGAGCATCATCTAATGAATTCAGCAGTGAATTATTGGACAATAAATACTGTTTCTTTTACCAGGTAGCACCTAACCTGCACCATCAACTGGTCAAGTCAGCTTGCCTTTTGATACTTTCAATCCATAAGGCTGGTTCACTTCCTGGTAAATTCTGGAATTGTTTTTCAGTTTGTCATCATGCAACATGGCTGTGCTAAAATATGGATGCATTTTTCAGTACATCTATGTCACGGACACATTCTTCTTTTGTCATGTCTGAAGGTTATCAGGAGCAGTCAACATGTATTTACCAAGGGAAACTCATGCTTGAATAATCTAATAGCCTTCTATGATATTGTAACTGGATGTATAGATGCAGGGAGACCAGTGGATGTAGTTTATCTTGACCTTAGCAAGGCTTTTGATCCAGTCTCCCATAAAATCCTTGTGGAGAAACTCAGGAAGTATGGAATAGAAGAGCAGATAGTAAAATGGATTAAGAACTGGTTGGACAATAAAGTCCAAAAAGTGGTGGTCAATGGTGCCAAGTCCAGCTGGAGAGCTGTAACTACTGGAGTTCCCCCAGGGATCAGTTCTGGGTCCAGTCCCGTTCAACATTTTTATCAATTACATTGATGACAGAACAGAGTATCTTCTCAGCAAGTTTGCTGACAACATGAAACTGGGAGGATTGGTTGATACACATGAAGGATGTGCAGCCACCCAGCGAGACTTGGACAGACTGGAGAGCTGGGCAAAGCAGAACATAATGAGATACAATAAGGATAAGTGCAGAGTCCTGCATCTGGGGAAGAATAATAAAGTACACCACTACAGACTGGGGGGTGATCTGCNACACCCTGTGATACTGTGATACTTCTTCTTTTCCTTTCTTTTCCAGCATGTAAATGCTGTTTTCTTTTCTTTTTCTTGGTACTTCTTGTGGTTCCTTATTGCTGATAATGCCTATTTTACTTTTAATGACAGTTAAAAGGATATCTCAGCTTGCTAACAGGTAAAGGACAAAACCTCTGCATATTTACAGACTCATATAATTAGATTTGTTTTGTTGTATAAGCACATCCCTTTTTAAAGTACATTACTAGACTGTACTGTTTCCCCTTTCTTTATCATTGATTGGATTGTTTATTTAGTGACAAATATCATAATGATTCTAATGATGTTTATGGAGCTGCAAAGGAGTATTTTATTTTTTTACTGCCTTAGAATAAGGCTGTATTTTAGTTTTACTCTGAACATTTTTTCTTGGCAAACTGAACAAGGAAAAGTGAAAACAGTAGGAAATCATTAGTTGGTACTGACAGGTCAATGCAGTGAGATTCC
This sequence comes from Chloroceryle aenea, assembly GCA_013399075.1. Classification (NCBI taxonomy): domain Eukaryota; kingdom Metazoa; phylum Chordata; class Aves; order Coraciiformes; family Cerylidae; genus Chloroceryle; species Chloroceryle aenea. Next base: position 12,558 of record VWZY01009954.1, on the reverse strand, counting down.
TATGGACTCTAGACTTACTGTATGTTCAAAGATTAAAAGTAACATAAATCTATATTTTTTTCATGGTCTAACTGTCCACAGAGAATGTATTTTAGTAAATAGGGTAATTTTTTTCTGAATGGGGATGCAAGTGTTCTCAGAAATTGCAGATGTAGAAATATTTAGGTACTGGCATAAGGTTGTATACAGGTTTTCAAAAACTGGGAACCAACCCACTGTTCTTCCTCTGAAGTGAGTGTGGCTATCAATCTATTTATTTAATCTCAGTTTTCATATTATTGAAGTATCTGCCAAGATACCTCTTTCCAGCAAGTGGAAAATTATTCTCTGAATAAAGTAACATCATGGTGTACCTCTCATGGAATCCTCTGGCAGTGAGGAAACTAATATTGTCATTAAAAAGTGTTCCCATACTTCTGCAGGGGATTTACCATTTTCCATTTAATTTCCTAAAACTGTGGACTTACTGAAAATTACATTTGAGTAGCCAAGATATGGCAAACATCAAAATGCATGCAGCAGTGGTATTCAGGTGCAGATATTTCTTTTAATTTCTGGAAAAGACATCTTTGAGAAATTTTAGTGTTTGTCAATGAAAATATGCATTTTGTTGTATCCTTGCATGGGGTTTGATACAATGCCTTTTTGAAAGAAGTAAGCTTTACTAGAGATTTTAATTCAGTTTGGATTAGTATCTTCATTTGTGAATGTCAGGCACATTTGATTTTTATTTTTTTTTTTGACCTGTCATTTAATTGCATACTGTCCTATGAAAAAACACTGCTGAAAAAATTCACTATTGGCAACAATGATGTTGTAGCATTTCTTCTAAACAGAAGCATGTTTAATGGTCAATAAAATGAGCTCTTGGCAGTCATTCAATTTGATGATTAAAGAATTCCTGCCTTTACAATAACAATGTTATAGAAGAAAATAGCATTAGGAAACTGACTACACTGATTGGTTTGCAATGAGTCATAGCTATGCAATTATGGCTCTGTGATTGCTCAGGCATGACATCATAAAGCAAACTGTCACACACAATACAGAAAAAATATTTTAAAAAATTATGGTGGGTTAGTTTAAAAAAGGACAATATCCTGAGTGTTACGTGTTCTTTGCATGGTTAAATGTACCTATTGTCAGGTGAATTTTCCATTGTAAGCCTTTGTGGGTCATTTTGGTACAATCACTTTTACTAGGGAAAAAAAAAAAGTAAAATGACAAAAAATGAGTGGATGGGACACCTGTGTGGTCTTCTTTGAGGGCAGAATGTTTTCATGAGTCTAGCTTTTATCTGTTTTCCATCAAAAGCCATGAAAACCTCAAGTATGTGGCTGACTCTAGCTGACTGCTTTTGCCATTCCTCTGTAATGTGAGAGCGCAGACCACTGGCAGATTTAATATTTGATGACATCTTCCAATGTACTTCTGAATTCCTACTTTGGGCTTCTAATTGCAAAGCTACAGTGCTCATAATTTCTATCCTGTTGGCTAAATCTGAAGGTGCCAAAGATCATTAGACGCTTTATGCTTCACGAGCTTTGAAGTATTTGTTCCCTGAATATGTCCTATGACATTATGAAGAAGAAAAGTGTTTATTTTATCACATATGAAAAAAAGAAATATATTAGAATATACACTATATATATTAAAATCATGTATTTTAAGAGACACCACTGTCTCTCAACTCCTTCGTCCATCTTCAATGCAGAACTTCTGCTTGACCCACTTCAGTCTCTTGCCTTCCAGTCTTCTTGTTTTAAGAAAATACTGTTAATAGAGTCACATTGCTGATGTGATGTATTTTATATGGACATAGATATCAGGATTAGAGTCATGTTGCTTCTTCTTTTTCTTCTTGCCTGTTCTGAGAAGCATCACCATTTTTCCTGTAATTGATCCCAGAAATTTTTATGAATATCCTAAAGCCATTTTATGTGGACTACACTAACCAGTGACAAGTTGAGGGAATATGAATGACAGAGGCAACAGAAGAATTACCTAATATTTACTTGAATTACCCTCCTTTTCTTGACATTGTTGGATTTAAACATGTTAGAACTGAACATTTTTTTTTTTTTTAATTCAAAAGGAATCTATAATTCAAAGAGAAAAAAACTTTTTAATTCAAAACATGATTTCAAGATTTTGAGGAGAAGAAATAGTTTTCATTTTATCCCAAGAGTGTGAGTGAATATGCTGAATTTTTTTTGGAAAATGTGAGAGACAGATCATGGTCAAAATCACACTAAAATCTCAACACTCTGAGAGTAAGATATGTTGTGTTTAATATCATTCATGAATGTCTTAATGACTAGGCTATGGAACTTGTGTCTTTTTTTTTTTTTTAATCACTTAATCCACTGGTATAATTCAACAGAAACTAGGACAGATATTATGCTTTTCATGATCACTAGTTGTGACTTAGTTTATGAAAAGATTTTCTAACAAAGTATTCATCAATAACTGATAAAATCCTTTAGAAGAAAAAAGAACTTAGGAAAAATATTTGCAAATTTTTCAGTGATTATCTTCAACATCCAAAATGATCCCTTTCAGGTTTAATCAAACAGCACTGATTTCTTCAGTTTTCCTGGATCAAAAAAAAAGTCTTAAATGTTACTCTGGACTTTTTGTGATGAACAGGTAGGACATTAATAAGAGTCAATGGATTTTTTAAAATTTTCTTTGCTCCAAAAGGAAGAAGAAATGGCTCCATGGAAAGTATGCAAAGCAGGGTCCAAACCTTACTCCCTTTTTGGTATTAAGAAGAGAAAATGTAAATCCTGGGACCAAAGAACACATACCTTTTCATGCAGCATCTCTGTCAGGGATGAGTGAGAAGAGACAGTGATGGGAGGAGACCATTGTGTCATACTAGGGAGATCAATTTCACAGGGTTATTAAGCCTCAGATACCTAAATCTCTCAAACCTAATTAACAGCCCAGGCTTCTGACTTCTGGTAGTTCTCCCTAGAAACTGTAGTTCTGATGCTAAAACCTTTACCTCAGGCTTCATGCACCTGTCAAAAGGCTGCAGTCAATTACCTGCTTATCTACAGTTAAAAAGGTATCCATATGCTCTTACACTGTTGAGATTCCATGTATTTTATGGTCAGAACAGCATATCATCACAGAGCATTCTCTACTTTGTCAGTGTATTTTTCCTTCCTCCTTTCTGTGGTTAGTGAGATGCCTGGTCTGGATTATGGAAGTTCATCCCTGATCTACCTGGATGATATTTTTATCACAGCCCTCCAAGTAACCTATCCCTTTTTTATGCTTTAGCCTTGGTTCATTAACTTTTCACCTGGGGAATGTAGTAAACAGAGAAAAATCAATTCTGACTCAATCTAGCTCTCTAAACTTTCTTGAGTTCTTGTTCAACACTGAAACCATGACCCTGGAGACTCCTCTTTCATAGAGAATATATATTAACTTTGTCAGTCAGTCTGATTAAATCTCTCTCCCTCTTTCTTTCTCATGTCTTTTAGGCTCCTTTTTTAGCCTCTTTTTATGCCAGCCCTTACTGAAATGAGATATAACAGAACACCAGTTTTACCCTTAAGAGATAGCTGCAGGTGTTATTTGATGGATGGCTACTCTATTTTCCTTCTGAATTTGCTTTTTACTCCCATCACCTCTTCTTATTTCCCAGCTAAGAAAAGGGAAACAGTGAACAGGTCCCATTAAAAATTCACATTCTGCTCCTCGGTAGCAGTAAAACCTAAAGTATCCTGTACTCTGAATTACCCGGGGCCACGAGTGCTATGGTTTCAAGGGAAGTCTGAATAAGACAGTACATAGGATCTTCAAGAACAGAGGTAATTAAAGCTTCTTCCAGATACAGCACATCAGAATGGAATTTCTAAAACCCTCAGAGCAGAGCAATAACCTTTTTTCACATTATTTTATAACCTACTCCACATAAAAAAGACACAAGACAAAAAAATCCAACCAAACCATAATAGCAAAGCTTCCTCAACAAATAGTAATTTAAACTTGTCAGCAAAAAATGTATTGAAATATTGATTCCATGTACAGAACAAAGATACCTTCCAAATTACAATAGCATATCTTCTGACATAAGGCATGTCGTGTTATGTCAAAACACATTTTCTTTACACTTCTAGGCCATATTCCTCATGTTGTTTCTAGAGGACAGGAAAAATATGAATACTTGAGTTTGGGTATCAGTATACCATAGCCTAGGTTAATTAACCCTTGCAGAGATGCATCATAATAATCCCTTATTTCTTCTAGAACCTTGTATGTCTCAGAAGTTTCTACATGGCAGCATATTTGCACCATTTGCTAGTTACTTATTACATAGTAAAGCTTCTGGGAGTTCCATACTGATCTTAACAGTGTTGTTTATTGACCTTATGTAGAAATGGCCAGAGTTTGCAAACTGTTTCTGAACCCTCTGTATGACTTGAGGAGTGGAATAAACTGTAGTTGTTCGTAAGGCACATAGTAACAGCTGATCAGGGTAACACACTTGAAGTTATAAAAACAAAAAGTTATAAAAACTTCGATCTTCCTCTCAGAGACCACTGGAGGATGACAAGAGCCCACTACCATAAGAATGTGCACATGCGATAATGGGTGGAGAGTTATGATAATGACTTCTCGGAATTCTACTGAATATGTAATAGGTTTCCTGGAAATGTAATGCATATGTATATAATCTTTCTATAAGAATTGATTGTTGTTGAACCCCAGCACATTTGTTAGGAGAGATCTCCCACATGCCTGGTGCCATAATAAACATACCTGCTTTATAACCTTCCATGGGTTATAGAGTTTGTTTCCTCACGTCATGTATTATAAGTTCAGTTCATGGGGAAGTAGACACTGAACTACACCTAGGTTTTAGAAAATCCTTTGTGAATGTGAACACTGGCAAGATGCAGAATGCCTTTGGCTCTTTATTTTAAGAAGAGTTGTATGCTCAAGATATTGATCCTAATCTCAGTCCATTACCATGTTCTGGGATCTATTCTATAAACCGGTGCATTTTTGTAAGACACTTGTGTCCTATCAGCTCCACCCTTCCTTCCTCATTCATCTTTATTCTTAGTCTACAAATTTCTTAAAATGTAAGAATATGCCAAAATGGAAAACATAAAGTTGGAGAGCCACATCCTTCAAGTTTATCTGATTGCAATTACAGGTCTAGAAGCATAATGTGAGACCACATGAATGTTGCATTTTCTCTGAACTGTTGGAAGTAACATTTGGAATGCAGAAGATAAAAACTTGGTCAATGAGTCATGCACCATTAACAAACCTGCATTAGAGGGCAGGGTGATGGCCATTTTACTGGAGATGATACTTTTGCATTCCGTAACTCACTCTGTAACTACAGACAGAAAAGGCTAATAGGTCCATTTAGTTGACCTCATGTCTACCAGAGGTCAGTGACAACAGCTATGGAGGAGGTAATAAAGCCTACATTATATATCTAATTCTCCACAGGGAAAAATTTCTTCTGGATTCAAGCTGATGATCATGAAACTATGTCTATGAATACACTTAACATTTTTTTTTTTCCTTATTGACAGCATCTCACCCAAACCTTTCTATGATTCTAATTATTAGAAAGCAAACACATCCAATAACAATGAAAGCACATCTGAAACATTACACATCTCTTCTTGGAAAATTTAGTGTAGAATTTTCACAATTTAAAGGCTGTTTTAATAAACATAGAATGTCAAAGATAGCACTGGAAAGAGCAGGTGTAGTTTTTTATTTCTTTATTCTGTATTTTAATCACGATCTTAAGCCAGAGATAGGATCCATTTCATATAATACTGTGAAGGAGGGAAGACAAAATGCTATGAATTACAGCAGATAAACCTGTATTTACAATATAATATAAATTATTTTCCTTTCACAGCGTGGAAGTGGTAATATTGTGATGTGCTTTATAGAATTGTTGTTTCCTAATGAAGGCATTATTGTTAAGTATTAACAGTGTGATGTGTAATGAGTTCTCAGTAAGTAACTTATGTCACCATTGTATTCATTAGTCTCATGGCCTAACACTGCATTCCATTGTAGATTAGTTTTAATTGTTCCCTAAGTGGCCAAAAATGTGATGGTTCACAGAATGATCCATTAAGATTTGTACTGTCTCCTGGAAACAATAGAAGGTGCATATTTTACTGAAATATATATTTCCAGAATCCTACTTCTTCCACTTTCCCTCTCTTCCACGTACTCTACAGCTTCTCCTTAGGAAACTGGCATGTGTTTATGAGGGACATTATGAGGTATCATACAGAATGCATTTTCTCAGTGTTTTTTTTCTTTATTGTTTTTGTTTGGTTTTTGGTTTTGGTGTTTTTTTTCTGGTTTTGTGTGTGTGTGCGCTTATTTTATTTCATTGAAGCAAAATTTTAATTTTATCTTAAAAGTAGTCAGTGGGAAGGGTAAGATAATGACACCAGAAACACTGTAAGAACTGAAAAAATATTTTGATTACTTTGATTTAGAGCATGACAGATTATTTTATTTTATTAAACAATCCAATTTTGAGTTGTGAAATATATGATGAAATAGTTTTCTATGTTTTTAAACTGAGTAATCTACCATTAACCTGGAACCTGGAAATACGACAAAAGACTCCTTTTAATTTTCAGAAATCAAACCAGAAAGGTGTATTAACCACAGAAATGAATTTCACAACAGGAAAATTCTTCCATTAACAAGAACGGAGAACCTCTTCAGTCTCAGTGACAAAAATCCACCCTAAGAACTCAGAATGATAGTTCCTAACAGTAGTATATGTGAACTAGTGTTATTCTAAGATAATGCTATAGCTGCCTTACATTTGCACATGAAGTTTTTATGTATTCATTGAAGAAAAAATCTTCCATAAGCTGAACAGATAGACTCTGAATACACTTGTATATAAAAAACTGTCAGTTTTTCATTCATGTTTACAACACTGCAATAGTTTCATATATATAGTTGAAATAGTTTATTTGAGCTGGATTGTGGAGAAAGCTCTAATGCAATCCTAGTAATACTAATAACCCTTTTAGAATGGAAAAATATTTAACTAATGATGATGTTTTACAATAAAAATTTGAGACTAGATATTGGGAGAATGGGATACAGACTGTCATGAGATTTATAAAAGGCAAACCTTTGGCAATAAACCTTTGGCAATAATGTATGGCAGGAAGAGGAGAACATGAACTGCAGCCCCTATACGCTATTGTAAATAAGTAAGGATTTATGACAAGGAATCAGTCTTATGTTAAATTAGCACTCCCACCTGCATTTGTCCTGGAGGAATTTATTCAAAAAAGTCCCCTAGTAACCCACATAATCCCCCACTGACATCACAGTTTATGTGAATTTCAACATAGGATTCAAACGACTAGCCATTGAGAACATGAGCACTGAAAAACAATAAGTGTTAAAGAATTACAACTACCTAACTTTACATAGTGGAAACCTTTATTACTTCTTTAGTAACATCTGAGTAAAACCAAGAAAGTTAGTTTGGGACCAAAAATGAAAAGATGCTAGTTTGTGGTAACTCTTAAATGAGAGTTTGGGATGGGATCATGAGGTGGAATACAGAATAACTGAAACAGTCAAAAATGAAAGCCCCTTATATCAGATGTTTACCTAGTAAAGTTGTTCAGTTTTTCTCAAATAAGCAGTTTTTAAAGATATACCCATATCAAAGGATGTTGTGAGAATCATGTAATGCGTAATGACAGCTAGTTCTCATGACAGATTCAGATCCATCAAAGGTCCCTCAACAGGAATGGTTAAGAATCATTGAAAAAAATTTTGTTTATTTTTTTCATGTTAGAAAACTGTGGTTCATTGCAATCCATGCTTTACTTTGAAACATGGGCTGGGGAACAGGCTCCCCAGTGAAGCAGTCATGGAACCAAGCCTTTCAGAGTTCAGGGAGCATCTGGACAATGAATTAGTTTTAGACAGTCCTGCAAGATAGGTCCCTTATAACTTGACATATTCTATGATTCTCTGATTACTGAGGCTTGTTCTAGGTTTTTTTCACAACCGCTATCCTTGAGGTCACCCACTGCACTCTCTTTGAGGTGGTCTGGGACCTGCAGACAAACTTCTAGGACCAGGCTGTGGTGATAGCTGTATGCAGGGCATGTATGTCCAGTTGGAGTGCAGGAGGCACAATTTTAAGTGGAATATGGGTTTGAAGGTAGATTTTCTTAGAATGTCCCCTAATCACTAGACTTTTGATGACTGCAGGATTAGTCTACCTATTTATCAAAGACTTTATGACAGTCTGCAACTTTATGCTAAAATAAAAAAGGAATCATACAACTCTGTAATGAAAAAGCAAATATTGTCTTCTACTCAGTCACCACTGAACCCGGAGACAGTGAACACATGAGACGTGTCAGGGTTCTGGTCATCAATTCAGGAGCTGATATACGAAGGAGTAAAGAATAAGGAGTACCTTCTGGCAATAGAGGGTCTGTGAGAAGGCTGTAATGCTTCAGAGGGAAACCCAGAAAGAGTAATGCTGTAAATCCAGTATCTCATTGGATATAGTACCTTAATAGAAAAGGAAATCACAGAATCACAGAATGTTAGGGGTTGGAAAGGACCTCCAAACATCATTGAATCCAAGGCCCCTTCCAGAGCAGGACCAAAACTAGGTCATATCACCCAGAAATGTATCCAGACAGGTCTTGAAAGTCTCCAAGAAGGAGAGTCCACAATCTCTCTGGGCAGTCTGTTCCAGTGATCTGTAACCATTACCGTAAAGAAGTTATTCCACATGTTGAGGTTGAACTTTCTGTGCTTGAGCTTGAATCCATTGCCCCTTGTCTTATAACAGGGCACAAGTGAAAAGAAGTTGTCCCTGCCTTCTTGAACAGATAGACTCTGAATACAGTTGTATATAAAAACCTGTCAGTTTTTCATTAATGTTTACAACACTGCAACACCCAGACCTTATGTATTTATAAACATTAATTAAATTCCTTCTCAGTCTTCTCCTCTCCAGACTAAAAAGCCCCAGTTCTCTCAGCCTTTCCTCATAAGGAAGGTGTTCCAGACACTTAATCATCCTCGTAGCATCTGTTGTACTCTCTTAAGTAGATCCCTGTCCCTTTGAACTGGGAAGGTTTCACTAGGGCAGAGTAGAGGGGGAGCACAACCTCCCTCGATCTGCTGGACCCACTCTTCTTTATGCACCCCAGGATAACATTGGCCTTCTTGGCCACAAGGGCACATTGTTATCCCATGGATAACTTGTCTATCATGACTCCAAGGTCCTTTTCCAAGGAGCTACTGTCTAGCAGATTGCCTCCTAACCTGTACTAGTGAATTTTCTTGTTCCTTCCCAGGTGCAGGACTCTGCACTTGGCTCTTGTTGAACCTCATTAAGTTCCTCTTTGCCCAGCTCTCCAGTCTGTCCAAATCTTGCTGAAAGGCCACACAGCCTTCAGGTGTATCAGCCAATCCTCCCAGTTCCGTACCATCAACAAACTTGCTGAGAAGACACTCTCAAGGTCATTGATTTGTTGTACAGGAATGGATGCAGCACTGATCCCTGGGGGGTCTCCACTAGTTTCAGGTCTCCAGCTGGACTCTGCACTATTGGTCACCACTCTTTGGCCTCTATTGTGTAGTCAATTCTTAATCCATCTCACTGTCCACTGTCTATCCCACAATTCCTGAGCTTTCTCACAAGGATATTATGGGAGACTGTCAAAAGCCTTGCTAAGGTCAAGGTAGACAACATCCACTGTTCTCCCTGCATCTATCCATTCTGTCACATCATAGAAGGCTATCAGATTAGTCAAGCATGGTTTCCTCTTGGTAAATCCATGATGACTACTCCTGAAAACCTTCATATCTTCCATGTGCTTAGAGATGACCTCCAAAATTAGACACTCCATCATTTTTCCAGGGATGGAGGTGAAGCTGCCTGGTGTATAATTTCCTGGATCTTCCTTGTTGCCCTTTTTGAAGACTGGAGTGACATTGGCTTTCCTCCAGTCCTCAGGCACCTCTTTACCATAATCTTTTGAAAATGATGGAGAGCGGTAGGGCTACAACATCTGCCATCTCTCTCAAAACTCTTGGGTGCATCCCATCAGGGCCTTGGACTTGCGTGTATTCAATTTGCATTGAATCTCTGACCCATTCTTCATTGACTAGTGGAGAGTCTTCCCTCTTCCAGGGTTCCTCTCTTATATCCAGATATCTTAGATTTAGGAGTAAAGACTGAAGCAAAGAAGGTATTCAGCAACTCTGTCTTCTCTGCATCCTCTGTTATCAGGGCTCCCACATCATTCAGCAGTGGGCCCACCTTTTCCCTAGTCTTCCCTTTACTACTGATGTTTTTGAAGAAGCTCTTCCTGTTCTCTTTTACTTCCTTTGGCAGTTTAAGTTCTAAGAGGGCTTTGGCCTTTCTTGTTGTCTTCCTACTTACCCTGACAATGTCCCTGTTGTTCTCCCAAGTGACAAGTCCCTTCTTCCACAGACTGTACATTTCTTTCTTCCACAAGACTTTCTTCAGAATATCCTTGCTCATCCAGCAGGTCGTTTACCACCTCTACCTGATTTTTTACTTGAAGGACTGCACCTGTCTTGGGCTTGGAGGAAGCGTCATTTAAAAAATTAACATCTTTCTTGGTCTCCCTTTCCTTCCAAAGTGTTATCCTAGAAATGGTATAAGTTTAGCTGGAATAGGTGTTGGGTTAGATCTGTCAGTGGAACAATATAACACTACAACCGGCACCCTTGGATACAAGACATATATAAAGTTGAACAAGGAACTTGTTGAAAGAAATCTTGTTGGAAGAAGCCACTCTTGTTTTCATCTCCAAAACTCCAAAATATAATGATACTCTAGTGCTGTGATGTGAGAGAGAACAAATTTTCTGATAAGCCACTGCTGAAAAAAGATACTCTTAGCAGAGCACACCTTTAAGAATGCAATTCTGGTATTTGGTAAGAATTGGGAGAAGAGTCTTTTAGCATGCCACAGTCCCTTTCTGTTTCTGAAAAAGAGGTCCAGTACAGTCTGGCAATACATGAGGCAGAACTTGGTGACTATATTCCAAGAAGCAGCCAATGCTCTCATCTAAGTCAGGTTGAAAGAAGCAAGTACTGAAAGTACTATCAGAATACTGTGGACTTTATGTGCAAGTGTTAAGTGTGCAAAAAACATAGTGAACTTACAACAGAGTGAGACAGGACTGTTCATTCTAATAACAGGATAGTCATAATCAATTGCTACTTTTATTTCTGGGAAGACAATTTGGCAAGGAATGTGATCAGGAAATTGAAGGTATGCTATCTTCAGACAGTGAGCCACTGTAAATTACAGGACAATTCAGACAATTGACTGCCAAATAACAGGACACCAGAGCCAGCACTGAGGAAACAAAGAGACTGATGGAAAAGGCGAAACAAGTGGGGATGGTGTTACCTGGCAATATTCAATCATTTCAACATTCCTTGCTGTGCTCCTCCTGAACATGGAAATTTAGAGATAAGACTGAGGAGGTGGAGGACTAATTTATGCTTCTTATACAGGCTGTCTCATTCTCTCCTATTCATCACAAAAAAATAATCAACAGTAGAAGCAGCAGAATAATTACTTGTAAACAGACTACTCAATGCCACATAAGACCTAGATATCCATGTCTAGGACTTACAAGTAAGAAGGCCTCAACACAGTTAATAACAACTGCGAAAGAAATTTCAAAAGGCAAAATTCCTTACCACATGGACCATTGATGATGGAAGATTTCTATTGGCCATCTGATGTCAGGTCATTCCTGAAAAATGTTCTAGACAGTCATATAGAATCTGGAGATGTACAGCTTGTCCATATTGGCAGGCAAAGAGCCCATCACCTAAAGGGCATATATATGTTGTCACAGGTATTGATGTCTCATCTAAGATAAGAGGGTTGGGAACTGTGTGAAAAACAGGCTGTTTTTTATTCAAGGTTGGAATGCCACAAAAGTAGAAAAACTTTCCTTACTAATAGCATAAACAAAAATCTTTAATCTGGTCTGATTACTACAGTGTTTGATGGCTACAGATCCTAGCAAACTTCAAAGGAGTTATGACAGAGATTGCAGATCAAGTTTGGATTTTAAGTGCCATAGTAGTGTTTAACTGACAGAATGACTGTTTCATATGCAGGGAAATTTCATATGAATTTCTACTGAATTTTACTTTCATATTCTTTCTTGGAAGTAAAAAGGACAGAAGGTCTCAGTGCCTTGTATGTTGCCAGAAAGTTTTCATTACAGAAAGCCTACTTTGTAAATCTCAGTAGTGAAATTTTTACTATTTTTAAATCACTTTTAAAATTAGTGATCTTAAATGCAGCTAATAATTACTGTTCTTTTGAAAATGTGAAGTCCTTTGGAGAAACCACGGAGTTACTGAATTCAGTATTGTGATACGATAGATTAGGCAGTAGATGGTTGCTATTGCATTTCATACGTTTTATACTAATCTTACAAACCTTTTACAACTTTTCTGTTTGTTGTAGTTAAGGCCTGGCGC
>VWZY01009951.1:336956-364032 GCA_013399075.1 Chloroceryle aenea | reverse complement strand
CTGGCCCGGGGAGTGCCGCGCCCTTGTGCCAGGCCTGCGGGTCAGCGCGGGGTAATGGGGTGGGTGGCCTGCGGTCTGGTGGGGGTCCAGGAGGGCCGTCCGAGCCCCCGCCTCAGTCGCGGGCTACGCCCGTCTCCTGCTGTGCTGGGAGGCCTCGCTCGGCCCCCCGCCAAGGGCGTCGGGGCCGTGTCCAGGTATTTTTCGCTTGTTTGTCGAGAGCCCTTCAGCTGAGCTGTTGGTGGAATGCAGGTGAAAGCCCTTCTCTTGTTACAGACTTGAACAGCCGTTGTGTCCCGCTGCCCTCGGGGACATCGGAAAGGTGCTGTTGCGGTGTGTAGTCAGCATCAGAAATAGCCTGTGCTTTTGTGTTTCTCTTAACTGTAACTCTTGATGTATTTGGCGTTTCTAGGAATCCACTTAAGAGTTGGCTTTATTTTTGAGTTTTCTTCTTTCAATTTTGATTTTGAAACAAAGGTTATTAAATCAATGCACATGATGTGACAACCTAACCAAGTGAGCTGATGAAACTTTCAGAATTTCTTTATGCAACTTCCATTTGCCTTCCTCTTTTTCAGTCCCTTAGAAAGGGCAGTAGATGCTCTGTGTTCGGGCCTAAGCAGCTCAGTGTTGCTTTACTCCTCCTTCATAAACAAACTTAATTCTATGCTGCAGAGAGAACAGATACGTAGTAAGGTGTTTAGCGACAAAAAGCCTCCTGTATGTCAATTGCTTGTTTCATTGACTTGAGCAATTAACTGCTTGTTGACAGGCTAGTAACTGATGTATATGTGTGTCCTCCCCTTTTCTGCAGGTCTTGAAGTAATCTATTATAGAGCACAGTTTGTGTCATCAGAAGAAATGGAACCTGTTAATCTAGGGTTAATTGTTCTCTTGCAGTAACCAATTTGAAGGAGGTATAGCAAGGCTTTTACGGGCCAAAAATGAATTGCTGAGACAAGTATAGACTCAAATACACTGCACAGGGAAGGTGGCATTGCTAGCGCCTGTTCTTTGTGATATCACCTCTGTGCAGCCTGTTCAGGAAACTGATAAGAGAATGCAGGAAGTTTGCAGAGTAGTGTCTTGTTCTTGGGCTCTGGCCTATTCCCCCAGGGTCACAGATGCTTTATGCATTTATCTTGTAGGCATAGTCATATGGATGAGTGCATTCTGGTGCTGATACCTTGTACCACCCTGCATTTGCTGCTCTGAGTTTGACTGACCAACGAGTAGGATAACTGTGTTATGTAAGGGTTTTAACAAACCAGCTCCTTCTATGTCAGTGATAGGAGGAATTTGGAAGGAAAAAAAACCAACAGCTTTCCATACAAAGCCATTTAATTTCTAAACTCCCTAGTTTCATGTTTTGTGTTTTGTTTTGTTTTGTTTTGTTTTTCCATTTCGTGGGGAAGGCAACAGCTTGCTTTTCAAGGGAAGGAATTGAGAGAGCATCCATGATCATCTGGGGCTGTACTGATTGACTGATGGCTAAAAATAAAGCTCATGAGACACTAGCTTTCAGACGGTTGCTGCAATAGCAGGATTATGTCATCTCTTAGCTCCTACCCTTTGTGGTAAGATTACCCAAAAGGAGGCAGAGGCTGCATTTCTCAGTTATGCTTTTAGATACATTGGTTAGTAGCTATGATTTAAAATTGCTTCCCTGGTATGTATATGAAACATCCAGGGAAAGAACTAGTTAAATGGGAATTGTAGGATTTCTAGGTTGAATAGTTTGGTTTCCTTAGTAGCAGATTATGTTAAAAGGATAAGGTTACAAGTATTAATTTATGATTTATCTGAAATGACAAGGTTGTCAAGTAGGAAATATAAAAGAATCCGACCCTTTCTATCATTACTTTATTATAAAGATGAGTAACTTGGGCATATGTGTCTAAAAGTGTTCCACTTAGCTCTGCAGTGTTTAGTTCATGACTGCTAAATACTTTCACTAGATTCTGAAGAGGAAAAACCATGTGAAGACATAAGCATGGAGTCTTGCTAGAGCACTGTGGAGGAGTTATGTGGTTTTCCTTCTCAGCTTGGAAATAGCTCTTTAGAATTTCTTCAATTTCTTTGAAGACATGATTAAATGCATAGTAAGTGGAAAGAAGTCTGTACAAGCATAAATTCATTTCACTTGCCTCACTGTTCCCCTTGTCCAAGGGTTAGAAGCAGTTTAAGCCTAATCCATCCTTAACTGGTTTGGACTGCAATATCCTAATTTTAAGATGCATTGTAGTACTAAGTTTATAGGCTGGCTTAATACGATATGAGTAGTCTTGTGAAAAGAACACCTTATCTAAAGCTTGTGGTAAGAATTTGAATTTCAAAGAACTTTTGCTGCCTCATGATCTCCAAAAAAAGACAGATTATTTAATCTGTCAAGAAGACAGATTATTGTGATTTGCTGATCCTGAATTTATCTCCTTCCTGCTCTTGTATCTCAATAAACCTTCCCTTTTACAAGGCAGTGATAGTTAAGATGATCAATGTGTTGTAGTCCTCAAAAGTTTCCTGTAGAAAAGTTTCATGAGGGGCATTACTTCAAGGAAATGTGTTTTTGTAGCAATCTTAGTTCTGCATAGGTGCTGGATTTCCCTGTGCAAAAGATAGAGGGGAGTTGCACTGAAATGTATTTAATCCTTGCAGTCTAGTAATGAATAAATACTGCCAAGTAATTTTTGATAACAAAGTAAATATAGCTGACATTACATCCTTCTTTAAAGGAGTTTGACTTTGTATTTAGGCACATTAGTTTCTTGTTTAAAACGTAACACTCTAGAGAGAAAATAGAATAGCTGAATCTTGGTGTAATATGGTTATGAAGTCTCTTTCTACGCTGTCTTTTTCGTTGCTGTGTGGCTAGAATTTTTTTAAATGGTGGGAGAATATTTTGGTTTTAGTGAGGAATCTTAAGTGCCTTGTACATACAATCATTTTTCTCACATGCCATTAATTAAAGAGCTAAATACCTCAATGGGTGCTTTATGGTTCCTAGACAGAAGGATGGGGGGACTGAGTATCCATTCTTTATGTGTGTATACTGTGTTCTGTTGGAATAGCCAAGCTATTATTTTAATACAATGGTATTATCTTGGGTGCTCAAGCCTCTTTAAAGATTCCTTGCAAAAAAGCCACCTGCTATGTTTCAGTTATTCCAGTTAGATATGCACCTCTCAAGTGTTTATCCCCATCTTTGGAAACAGGCTTTTTGGGGAATGTTTGTTTTCTTAATGACTCCCATGTGCTTTTTTTTTTTGATATTATAAACTGCTGTTTGGTGAGAAGCCTTTTTGTTACTGCCTAGGGAATGTGTCTATTCCACCTCATGGCACTAACTTCCTCTGCAGAGCTTCTGTGCAGGTTGTGTATGTGTTTACAAAAGCAATTCTGGCCAGCTCAGTTCTACAAACTAGAAGGAATAAAACTGTGTGGGGTTTTTTGGAGTCTCTGGCACCATTTGGGGATATTTTTTTTTGAACAGACATCATAAACAAACCAATTCCGACTGCATGCTTTCTTAAGCCTGTTGTGAGAAGAAAATGGTATCTTGTTTTACATGCTTCTAATGGCTGAAAATTCAAGGTAGGTAGGTAAGCTTGCTGGGAAGGCTGGAAAAAGAAAGGTTCTGTTACTGTTTGCAGTGACCTCAAGAAATCATCAGAAAAGACTGTAGTAGCTGTAGCTTATGTACAGTAGTAGCTGTACCTTATGATCTCTGATAAAAGATTGTCAGAACATGTCTTTCTAGCATATGAGCTATCACTTCAGATTTCTTCTCACATGAGGTAAAACAGTGCAGTTGTCCAAATATGAGCATCAGGAGATAAGCTCATGCATACCTCAGCTTTGAGGAATCCTGGAAGTAACTTTTTTGTTCTCTGTTATGATTGTCTGCTAGGTAGAAGGTTTTTTTCTTCATATCTTGCAGCTGGATTTCTTCAGTGTTCTGTCAATTCATAAACAGTTTCAAGACCAAATAGTACTGATTTAGGGGGAAGTGGGAGGAATGCAATGGATTTTCATACAACCTCTTGCTGTCTGGCAGCAGAGTTGTTCAGAAAGCTGTAAGCAAGCTAGGGGAATGCAAAGCTTGTCTGTCAGCTGTTAGATTCTGTGGCAAGTGCTTGGGTTTTTTTCAAGCCATTTTCTGGTGTCAGATACGATTTCAGATGCTTTCTGGTTTCATGTGTCAGTAGTAACTTAACTTGCATCACATAATGATTTGCTAGTTACTTGGTGAGCCAACATAACCAGGACAAAGTTGAGAGGGGAATAGTTTGATACCTAACAGTGCATGAAGTAACTCCATGCAATTTACACGAGGAAACAGCAGTTACCATCAGACTTCAACATGGCACCTTTCATAGGACTTTATTAATAATCGTGGTTGTCAGCCCAGAGTGAATTTAGGATAGTGCATGACTGTCAGCTTCCAGTAATATGTTGCCTTCAAAACTGTACCGCTAAGAATTACTAGCCTGGGAGTTGGAAATGCTGATTGTCTCCTTCCTTCTCCTTTTTTAGCCTCACTGCTGGTTTGTTTTTTAATGGCTTCTCCATGAACTCATGTTTCTTTGTAGTAGCACGAGGCACCATTCCAGCACTAGTGAATAACACAGAAGTCAGTATCTGGCCTGATAAAGAAGACATTCTTTCTACAGATTTTGGGTGCTTTCTTCCCATGCAGGTAGTAATATACTGCATTTGCAAACACAGACTCAGAGATAAGAGTCTTATTAAAGACATTTTTATATTCAAATCCCTCTTAGGCATGTTTAAGATTATTGTCATGCCCTCGCCCCAAAAGCAAAGAAACTGTTACTGTATTGAGTAGTGTTGGCTGCAGTGTGCTTCTTGGGTAACTCAAACGCAGTTTCTGAGCTCAGGTTACATCATATGGCCAACAGTTGTGCTTGTGCTGCTTTGTGGACTCTTGGGTAGCCTGAACCTACAGCTGCAAAGGGAAGCAGGACACCAGGCCTGCTGAAAAAGAAATCCTTAGGTTGCTGTGGGAATACAGCTGCACTTCCAGCCTTGTTCTACATTTACAGTGGGATTCTTGAAGCTTGTATTCATAGGGTGGGGATATGATGTATCTTTTTCTGTCCAAGATGATATGTGTATTATGGCTCCAAGCTGCAGAAGTACCTGACTGTGTGCCACCCAAAGTGGGGAGAGACTGGCCAAGCCTGCGACACTTCAGTAATCCAGATATTGCTTGTTCAGTGCAAATACATAACTGAAATTTCATTGTGTTTCTGAGTATTAAGTAAATGTGAGAGCTTCACCCAAAGCACCAACTTGATGTCCTTTTCCTGTGCTTAATGTAATGCAGTGAAAATAGATCCTTTTCTCCCCGTCCCTGCTGTCTTGGTCCTTAGCTGTGCAAACCAGCTTGAAGTGCCTTCCCAAATTCAGAGGTGGGACTGAACTGCCCTGAGTAAACCTCATGAAAGGAGTTTAAGCCTGTGAATGAAAAGATAGTCACTGATTATGTAGTGAAATTGGACTACTGCTACCAAGCTATTAAATGCCTTGTGTGATAAACTCATCATTTAAAAAATAAAAATAATGATAGTAACAAAAAACAAATTAACTTGTGTTGACAGCTACTTAGAAAAACCTCTTAGAGCCATAGTCTTAGGCTGAGGCAGCATGTTTGGTGCTAAAGACCAGACCTACTGAAGTGTTCTCCAAATCCTGAAGTACTTCAGCTCTAAGGGATTAGGTGTCTTGATTTCAATTTGCCCTCAGAGGGGAATACACTTACTGATAGGCTTGGCTTTTTCTCACCTCTTCAAGCAAAGCTATTAGTCCTGCCTATAGCAAAAGTTAAATTGTGGCATATTGGGACTTCAGTTATGAAAAGCTTTGACCCTGTCTGTATGAGGGAGGTAGATTTAAATGCCTTTTCTAAATTTGCAGATACAGCATTTAAAACTTTAAGATCCTTTTGCATAGGAGGGATTCACCATACTGTAACTATTTCTAGAGTGTTACTGGAATTGTTCTAGATGGTGCTTAGCCTGCAAAAGTGCTTTCCCTTTGGACTGTCTATTGAAATTGCTCAAAGGGAAGGGGACGAACACTTAAAGCTTATGCTAGTTACTTGTATGCCTTAGTTTTTCAACTAATGTGCTTTTCTGACACAGAGAACCTTTTTATTTTAAGACTTCATTTCCTGACTTTTACATTAAACTAACAATAGAGAGAATTTTCCAAAAATGTTTAGGAAGCCAAGGCTTGGAAAGGAAGCTTTCCCAGGCTGATTGTTCCTACATTTCTCTTAGCTCCTCAGTTAGTCAGCTGATAAGACATAATTCCTTTAATGCCTTCTAGTCCTAGCCGGATGTTGTGCTAAGAATGACATGGATAGGCTTTAATTCTGTGAAATGTCTTCTGTTTTCAACTCAAAATGCTGATAAAAGGATATCCTTTTAATTCTTGTGCTTAACTGATATCTTCTATTACAGGGGGAAGATTTTCTTGCAACAAGGTCACTTGACAAGTGATAGTTCCTTACCATGGCTGAACTATCGCCTGAAGAAATTCAGCTGAGGGCCAACCAGGTCACTGATGAGGTAGATATTACAGGAAGCCACCTGGGATTACAGTATCTATCTGCCAAGGTTATGTCATCTTTTAAAAATGAAGGCAGTCTCAGGTAGTGATTCTGCAAGGGTGTAGCTGCATGTTTCCAACTTGTACTTGACTTGGTAAATACCAGAGCAAAGACTACTCCAACAAGTAAGAATGAATTTAGACTTTTGAATTGCAAGGCTGACTACTGGACTGCGTACTGATCACCCAGTTCATGTTGCTGGGTACCTACACTGTTCTTAATCATGTTTATACTTAATTACTTTTTGTAGTTAAATGATATTCAAATGAATTTTATTTTTTATAATGCCTTTCCAATGGAATAAGGAAAGTATTATCAAGTGCTAAAACCCAAGTGTGTACTACCTACTGAAAAAAACTGTAGTATGCTGCCATTATGACTGTTCTAGCATGTATATATATAGATAGGAAGATGAACATTTGTATACCAGTTGCCTTGGTGCAATGAACCAGTAAAGAAGACTTTCAGACTGATATATTCTGTTAACACACTTTTATTATAATTCTTTCTAGTCTCTGGAAAGCACAAGGAGGATTCTTGGCTTGGCCATTGAGGTAAGGAAAAGGTTTTGAATTACCTAGGGAATTTAATTTAAATATAAAAAGCAGCATGTTAACTATCACAAAATGATCTTAATCACTTCTTTGTCTTTCTCAAACTTCTTTGGGAACCTTCATTATTGGAAGTTGCTGCTTTAATTCAGGAGTAGAGTTAGTATGCATTAAACCTAGTGGTTTTTACATTACGTGAAGTCAGATCAGAGAATATCCTTTTAACCAGTTTTCTTATGGCCTAATCTCCAAATGCTACAAATCAGTTATAAGTCTTCTGTGATGGCCAGTTATGGCTTTGGCTGCTGCATCAGGTGCTTCTCATAACATTTTCCATTTGTCTTTTAGCTCACTTTGCCTGCGAACTTCTCCTTTGATGAGGCGTGTAGGGCTTGGTTGAGTGGAGTAGTAGAGGGTAGGGCTGCTTTTGTTTCTAAACAAAAGTAGTTTTACATGCACCTTCTTACTATCTGTTCATTAGTTTTAACTTTAAAGATAGTTAAGTATGATGCTTAAATTAACACCCTTGTACATGAATTGACACAAATCTGTATTTTGGGTTTATCTAGGTGTCATGGTTTAGGGTCAGGGTGGCCTGCTGGACTGATAACAGCGGCTCTTTGTTAACCACCCTCCCTCCCCAAAGGGGAAGGGAAAGGAAATAATGGAGAGAGACTTAGTGATTAGAAAAGGAAACTAGAACAGCTTTGAGAATGAAAATAATAATAAAACCAAACCCCCCCTGGTGGTAATTACATCACTGTCACCACTGATGCTGTGGAGCAGGCACCAGAGGGTCCCAGTCTGGCCCCCGCAGCAGATGGCAGCTGTGTTCAGGAGCTGGATTCTGGTACTGGCTTCAAGAACACCAGTTGGGATCGAAGGTAGAATGGACAGAGTCCTTCTTGGATGCTCCAAGGAAGGAACTGAAAGAGGACCTGAGCCGAGCTGAGCAAAACCAGCAAAGCGGTCCAAGAGCGGGGGTAAGAGCACTGGAGCCCCCAGAAAGAGTGCAAGCAAACTATAAACCCTCCAGATCCCTCTGCTTTATACTGAATATGATGTCTATGGGCTGGAACACCTTGTCAGTCAGTTTGGGGTCACCTCCCCTGGTTGCTTCTCCCTGCAGGTGCAGCCTTTCACTTCCCTGCACCCCCCCAGTGTGGTGCACAAGATCCAGCAGTGGCCTTGGTCTGCACACCCATCCTTGGTAGTAACTCTAAACACGGGGTGTTATCACTGCTGGGAGCAGACACTGTCTGGGAAAACAGGCTGCTGACTGCAGACAGTGCAGTTAGCTGGAAGAACTGAGCTGAAACTCACTCAAACCAGGACACTAGGTGACATTGTATGAGCAATCTGTTCAAAGGCCTTTCAGAGCTAATTCCTGAACTTCCAATGTTGAGACAATTTCTTATCAGTATAAGAACACTAAAAATGATCCAATGAATAAGGACCCTGAAGTGTCTGGCTGCTACTGCTTTAGAGCCTGTACTCGCTGTCCAGGTGGTAGCAGGCTGCTGTTAAACTCAAGATGCTGCTATTATCAGTGACGCATTTGAATTGTCATAACCTAATGAACAACTCTCAAACACAAGCTTTAAGAACATATAATGAGCCAACACAATTTCTCTTGATTTGGTGATTCACAGAGGGTAAAATAACTCCTACCTTAGAGTTCTATGCTGCCAGTTTTACAGTAAAACTTCAGGAGAACTTGTATACTAGATTTGGGACTTCAAGCCAGCAAAGGTCTGTATGGATCTGTATTCATCACTGATGATTTCTTTTGCTTTGTTCCAAAACTAGTAATAGGCTATTCTCTTCCTGGTCTCTTCTGTTGAATTCTTAAGAATGGTTTTTCAGGCTTTATTTTGCTTTCTTTTATTCTGGCTTCCAGGATTAAAGGTCTTGTCAGCTCTGAAAGGTGTAAGGATAAAGAATGAACAAAATGCAACTTTTCAAAGCAAGGCACAGCTCTGAGTACTTTTTTTAGCTTGACATTGCCATAGTTAGAACTGAGTATTAAAATATGTTTTATCTGTCATGTGGGAAAAAACCAAACAACAAAACAAACCCTCACCAAAAAAAAGACAACTGCTAATTGAGATAGTGTAACAGGTGAGATTATTTTCATCTTAACATAGGATCTGATTTGAAACTTAGTGTAGCTTTACTACAGAAGTTATTCGTAGCCCAGAGTCCTACTAGGAGCTTGTCTGGCTTATCAAGTGTACTACAGAGACTTTCTGATTTTGCACTGCTGTACTGAAATCTGGTTTTATAGCTGCAAATAATTGTCTTTCTGCAGTCCCAGGATGTTGGCATCAAAACTATCACTATGCTGGATGAACAGGGAGGTGAGTTCTTCCTCTTTAACATTAAATATCAGTTTGACTCTTGAGAAAAAGGATTGTCATTCAAGAGTTGTTGCTTTAGCCAGAGACTTAGTAAAGGCTATGTAAAAATGAGATTTGCTAATTGGTTATTCCCATGTGTTGTACTTAAGAAGTTTTAAAGTTGTTCAGACACCCTGTTAGTTACAATGTGACACAGCTCTGCTATCAAAGTGGTTCCTTTCCACCATGGCGTGAATGAGCTGTCTGCATTTATTCTAAAAACAAGAAAAGTGGTGTTCTAAGGATACAAAAAATATTTTTTACATAGTAAACAGAACTTACCACTTAATATCTTTCTTAAAAGTAAATTTTTTAAAAAAAAATCCAGAAGGCAGGAAATAAAAAATGCACTAGTCTTGGTATAAAGATAAAACTATTATCATTTTCTGATTGAAAAAAATGTTCATATCCCAACCCCACTTTCACACAGTCCATGTTTATTCAGGTTACTTGTTTCTCTTCTAGAACAATTAAATCGCATAGAAGAAGGCATGGACCAGATAAATAAGGATATGAGAGAAGCTGAGAAGACACTGACAGAGCTCAACAAATGTTGTGGGCTCTGTGTCTGCCCTTGTAAGAGGTCAGTTAAACAGGTACTTTCATCTGAAGTTCTATGATATTCCCCAATAGCTACTGTACTAGGAAATGGTCTCTAATAAAAGAGCTAATTTAAAACCCTGCTGAATCTCTAGGGAAGCTGGCTGTTTTGGTTTGTAGAGATGCACCCTTGTAAAATGGCCTGATAACAGCTAAAGCTTACTTGAATTTAACCATATATTGTACCCCTTTCACTGTAAATGTAGCTGCTGTATAACATCCTGCACATCCTTGTCGTCTTAAAGCTTATATTTAGTAAATATGATCAGTGTCCATACAGATGAGACCAAACTGGACTAAATATGTAAGTGCTGGTCTGTTAGAAGTTTGACTCCCACAGTTTTTTATTAGTTTTTTTTCTACAAAACTGCTTTTGTACTAACTTAGAAGCCAGAAAACTTCTGGTTGGGAGAAGGAAAGTAATATTGGTTCTCTAGGACTTGAAAAATGTTCTGGCTTTAGGGAGGAAGAAAGTTAATCTTTCACTAGTGACTACATAACTTTTTGCAGATCTGCTTCACAGTACCTTTATAACACCAGTGATATGGCTACCATGTTCAAAGTAATCTAAGCTGTTGTATGGTGCTTGATTTGTAGTTCTAAACACCTAAACAATAATCAGAAACCAGTATTATAAGGAAAACAGTATTTCTGGGAGGTGTGCTAGCTTTTATCTTTAAGCAGGAAAGCATCAAATTGATTTGTGTGAACTTAATGGGATTGTAGTTCACATAGGAGAAATTTATTGTTATTAGAGTGTAACCACAGAAGTGAATAATCTGTTGCTTATTAATTTTTTGGTTATTTAGTATTAGCAAAAAACCCTTGTCATTCAACTGACAGGTAGCAGAAATTTAGGTAAAAATTCTTCAGAGTAGCTGAGTCTGCTTATCCATCAGAAAAATGCTTTTAAGTTCATTTAGGCTAGATATGAATGTGTCTTCCAGTGCTGAAAGTCTTAAGAGTTCTAGTACCATGGAAAGGCAGATAGTTCTGTCTGGCCTCTGCTTTATATTAATTTTATCAAGCTGATGGACTTTGGACATTTCAACACACTCAGTCTTTGTTTTCTGTAGTTGACAGTCTCATTTCACTGAAGCTAAGCAACTTACTGATACTGAGCGAACTTAGAACTGTTGAACTCTTGTGGTACTCCAAATGCACAGCTAACAATAAAATAAATGAGTTGTATACTAGAGTGGGCAGTATCATGCAGAAAAATCTGCTAGAAAACTAGAAGGCAGTGAAGAAAAAGAAACTGAATGCCTTTTGTATATCTACTAGTACATAAATCTTTCTGTCAAGGTCAGAGTTATTTGTCAACCAGTTTATCTCTAAAGCTGTTCCGATTTAGCTTTAAAAAATGAAAACTTACCAAAATAAATATTGCTTTTCTTAATTCTTCTAGGTTGGTATTATTTAGAGAAGCTTTGTGAAAGCACAAAATACTGTCAGTACTCTAATATAATCTGTGTACTAATAACAATTTACCTGTTTGCTGGTCTTTACTATTCTTTCTTCTCCATTCTCTCCTAACACTGATGCTTGCTTTCTAAAAATGAAGACTAGGATAAGAAGCTGTATTCACTTAGCTGGTGAAAGCGGATTTTTAGGACAAGGTCAGTCATATTAGTGCAGATGTACATTTAACAAGCTGTCTGAAGTGATGCTTTTATTGGATTCATGTTTGCACGTGCATGATATCTGCATGCCAGTCTCCTTGTGACTGTGATGTGTTGTAATACTGATGTGAATAGAAAATGTCATTTAGTACTGAGTGTATTAACTGTGGAAATGTTGAACAACTGCTTGACTCCTTGCTGTTTTGACGGGTTGTATAAATTGCCTTACACTTACAGAAATGAAACATGAGAAAAGTGAATCTATAGCCATTTGAAAAGCAGCTCCTAAAAAAAAAAAAATCAGGTTGGGAAGCTTTGTTCTTAACTCTGTGTAGTTTGAGCAACAATTCTGGTTTTAGCTGTCTACTTCAGAATGTGCAAGGAATTTTCAGGCCACTTGTTTTTGTTCAATAAATTCCTCAGTTACCTCTGGCACCTAACACTTTGCTAATCCAGAAGCCAAGCACACAAAGCTCTCTTGCTGTTACAGCTCGAGTATGAATAAGATTAAAAAATAATGTTTGGTGTAGTTGCAGTAAATGTACAGAGATTTTTAACGCTCTGCATGCACAAGGAGCTAGACCTGACTAGTTTAGGTTTCTTCAGGGTTCTGCTTTGTGCAAGTTTCTTTAGGAACAGAGAAATTAATCCATTTCTTTCCCTTGATGTATGTAGTTTTTTTCATAGGTCAGATCCTATGAAAAGTAACTTCCCATTTTAGTTACACAAATTCCAGAAGAATGAGGGGGTTATATCTTCATTACAGCTAATTTCATACCTCTTCAAATGTGGAACATCTGGGCTACTGAAAGACATTGTAGATATAGAAAAATATTATTTGTAATCGATAAGTTAGATGTATGGAAAGACACTACAGATTTTCCTTCACAGGCTTTTGTGAAAGGAAAATTGGCAGTGGAGTCTGGATTATCTAGTTGAAACCTGAAAATGCCAGCAAACAAGGTGAACATGAGAATATTCTCAACATACCATCTTGAGGCTTCATGAGAACTGACACTGTTTAGATCAGTTATTTTTCTGTTATTCTCTTTTTGATTTTTGTGGGTCTGATTCAGCAAATGATTGACAAAAAAAAAAAATAGAGATGAATAGTTTTCTTGCAATATAGCTGTATTTGAAGGAGCTTTTTCCTTCACCCCCATTACTTCCCTGAAAAGTAACTAATCCTAAATCTAGACTAACTCCTGTTGAAAATGCAGCTTTATCTCATGACTGTGTAAGCTTTCCTGTTACTATCATAAGCTTTCCCTCTTCTGGTAAATTGTATTAATTTAAGGAAGTTACTGTGCTTGTATTAAACCTTAAGACCAAAGTAATCCCTGTCCATAGAGTAACTCACGTTATGTTTGTACTATCGTGATAGAAGAACTTGTCTCTTATCTATAAGGCTGTGTCTATAGAAAATGCAATCTTTTGGGCACAAGACAAATGTTTTTGAAAATCCTAGCTTAATACAGATCTCCAGTCAGGAAGCTGTATTTCTGATGTAGCAGTTCTGATTTCTTATTTTTATGGAATAGAACAAAGGACTTTGAGGCTAGCAAGGCATACAGAGCAACCTGGGGAGAGGGAACGGAGAACTCGGTGGATCACGTGATATCCATGCAACCAAGAAGTATGAATCAGCAACAGCCTCAGACTTCAAGAGGACCGAGTGGTGGATACATTACAAGGTTTGCTGCTTCTTATTTCTCTATCTCAAATGCAGAAATCCAAATTTATCAGTTGTCAGCTTCTTTCAGATGCATTTTAGGTGAAGCTGCTAAACAGCAAGTTTTTTAACAAGTGCTTGGAGGAATTGTTGCTGCTTGTAGGAGATGGCAGATGCCTACTCTTTCAGTGTTGTAGTGCTTATCTTAAACTCATAGTTTTTTCATAGTGAGAGTATTATCAGTCTGTTTCTAGAGGTGAGGACTGTAGAGCTTAGTGCTCAATTACTGAGTGGACTGGTAAAAATATTTAGGATTTGCATTGTCGTAAGGTATATTTGAGACAAACTCCTGTCCTAAATTTCCTGTGCAGCTGTTATTTTAATTTCAAAGGCTTTTTATGTAATAGTGGCTAGCTTATCACCTCTTTTGACAGGCTGCTTGCTTGGAATATATGGGGTTTTAAAGAAAAACGTACCTTGGCTCAAATGCATTGCCTGTCAGATAACAGGGCAACAAACTATTTCTGTAAATTTAGGGTAGGGGAAAGCAAGTTCTTGGAAACATTGTTTTAATTACTTGGACAGGATAACAAATGATGCCAGAGAAGATGAAATGGATGAAAATCTTGCTCAAG
Organism: Chloroceryle aenea; assembly: GCA_013399075.1. NCBI lineage: Eukaryota > Metazoa > Chordata > Aves > Coraciiformes > Cerylidae > Chloroceryle > Chloroceryle aenea. Next base: position 349,925 of record VWZY01009951.1, on the reverse strand, counting down.
TGGGAAACATTCTTGGGAATTTGAAAAACATGGCTTTGGATATGGGTAATGAGATTGATGCCCAGAATAAACAGATAGACCGGATAAATGTAAAGGTAAGTGGTGTTCTCTGCCTTCAGCTTGGAGACTGCTTCTGAGAAGTTGTAAGGAATGGGTTCACTGTCCTATCTATCTGCATTTGCAGTATATTTGTTTTAAGGTGATACTATCCTCTAGATTGCAGTGACCTGACAAGAGATATTTGGTGGTCTTTGGGTATGTAGCTCAGAATTCAAATGCTTCACAGTGTCAAGAAACCTAAAAACACAGCACAGGCCACTGCTTACTCTGAAAACTAAACTAGATTGGATCAAAAAGACAGACATTTGCTGGAGGTGTAACGTGGGGGACTGTTGCTTGTAGGGAACCTTATGTGAGGTAGGGAATAGGTATTTTTAACAAAAGCAAGATTCTTGTGGAATTCCTAAAAATCACTGTAATCATTGAATGTAAAATAAACCACAGGTAACTCTCAAGAACAGTTTAATACTGGGGCTGGGGAAACTTTGGAATAATAGATTTTGTAGGAGCACAGGGACATGACCTGCCCTCATCTGCACGTGAAGCTAGTCATAGCCAGTAATGTCATTTTAATTTTATTGCTTTAAAAATTAACTTCCCATATATAAATATGTTTTGGGGGGGTTTTCCTTCAAAGGGCAACTGAAGAGGAAGTTAGCCCTATTTTAGAAATCCCCATATTCTGAAATGAATAGAAGTTCTTTCACAAGCATCCTGGTTAAGAAAGGAAATGAAAGCCTTAATGAATAGTGTATAGAAGTGAACAACAATTGTTGTAAAAAATTACATAATGAAGATGAAATGAGAAGTTAAATACTGCTGAAATGCCCGATAAAGTTAAAAGCAAACTGAACAGAACTTTTGCAAAATATACAGAGCTAGACAGACATGCTGCTTGTACCTATGTTAGCATCTCAGCTTTATCTGGTAATATAGGAGCTTGGTATTAAGGCAAATCAATCTGATCTTATGGAGTTATTACTGGTTTCTACAGTAGTGCTTCTGGTAGCTTCAAGCACCTGTTTTGTCCTGATGCTCTTTAGTTTGTCATCTGAATAAATCTTGCTGATCAAGTATTACTAACTACTAAAATATTATGTAAACAAGTTAGTTTTTTCAAGACAGCAATAAAAATCAAGGTACAATTCCTGGCTTTGAGACTTGCAACCTGTTTCAGGATATTTAAATTCTTCTCTGCTTATAACTTTTTATGTCCAGTGGACAGCATGGAAACCAAATCAGTGTTAAAGATAAATCTCTAAAGCACAGTCTCATTTAAAGAAACAAAGTGGTGTTAATCTTAACTTCACAATAGGCTTGTTGCTTTTATTTCTATTTTAGAAAATTCTCACTCACCTAGGAAATACACAGGCTTGACTGGGTGAATTTTGGTAGCCTGCAGTGTTACACAGGACTCCTAGTCTGAATAACACCCTAATAGAAGCTTATGTTACTGGCTTTCTGAAAAGATTTAGTACTAGACCAATGTTTCCAAAGTGGTGGTAACAGGTTAGATTCTCCCTGTAGTAGATTCCTACCCCTCTGCAACCCTTGACCTGAAGGGCAGGAAGGGAACAACAGGAGGGAAGGACTCGAAGGGCCAATGTCCTCTTCCCTCCCCATTGCATCATGATGTGAAATGGCAAACACTTGTCGTGGCTAGAGCTTCTCGGGAGCCCTCTTCATGGTGAGGGCAGAGGATTATTTTGTGCTCATTCTCCACTGTGGGCTAGATAATTGGGGAATTGTTTCAAAGTTCCTTATAACTTTCAGTAAAACTGTATTTTGGCACTTGTTCAGCCTAGATGTTGTGGCCAACTTGTGATGCTTTATAGTAGTAAAACAATCAGAAAACTTTTTCTGAAATACTATAATATTATAACACCTAAGACACTGGAGGATGCGTGGGTGAAAACCAGGGCTCTGAATAAAGCAAAATAATTCTGACTTTGCCCATAGGTTGCTTCCAGTTTTGACTACTACTTTTAGTCCTTAGCAACAGAGCTGCTCTGTAGGATCATTAAGGTGTCCAAACCCTTGGAGAGATGGAACTTTTAATCCCCTTGTTCTGTTAATATTCTTCCCAACTTGCTGAGGCAAGCTGCTGTATGTTTTGAGGGCCTGCTAAAAGCTGAAAAAAACCTTTTGATTTTTGTTTCTGCCAAAAGTGATGGCTTGTACTGGGTGGGGGCAGGGGGGGAGAAAGAAATTGCTTCTGGGTTATAGAAATTGATTCTCTTCTATCTACCACAAGATAATACCTGGCAGTTCAGAAGGGCATACTAGTTTGAATTTTTAAATTGTTTTCCATGAAGTCTGCAAATGACCTATGAATTTCTCTTTCAGGCTGATACAAACAGGGATCGCATTGAGCAAGCCAACATCAGAGCCAAGAAACTAATTGACAGCTAAAGCCATCTGTCATCGTCCAGTGACACTGTCTCTCCAGCTGCAAGCCGCCGTATTCATGGATCTGTGAAACTTCTATTCTTAAATGAGGGGCTGGGAAAAATGAAGCAGTACCCTTTCTGTAGGGATTAATTTTCTTTTATTTTTTTATTGCTTCATGTAAATGTGGCCTTGAGTCCAAGAAAGCAGCCAACATAACTTCCTCCTACTCATCTGCCTTCACTTTCTTTAAACTGCTCAGGGCTTTAAGTGTTATGGCTTTGAGAATCTTCTTGCATGTTTTATTCCCCCTCCCAGTCTTTTTCTTTTCACCCAAAGTATACCTGAAGTTGAATAAGCGGGGTAACCTGAATTCACAGTTGTGGAAAGTTGGAGGGGGCACTTTGCACTGTTTGAAATACCTCATAAGTAGAGTGTCTTCACTAAAATAGGGACTTGGTGAGTATTGTCGGGCTTTTAACTCTAGAAGGCTAACTGTAGTTTTACAAGCCAAACCACATGGTTTGAGGTTGAGTTTGTGGATTACACAACTGAAGGGGCCCACTACTATGTGTGGGTTGAGGGCTTTAAAACACTTCCTAACCACACAAACCTTAATGTAAAGATAACTGGAGGGTTATACAGGTTTCCATTTCTTTACTGTAAATTTACATCGGTTTGGAGGCCAGGACTAGGACATCATGTTGTTGTGTTCTGATATTTGTTGTGTGTGTATATATCTGATCTAAACTTCATGCACATGTGAGTAGAAAAAAGAAATCTATCTCCCTAAAGTATTTATTTGATGGAAAATTTTATGCCCCTCATTTAAAAGTTAACATTTAAGTGCTTGAATGATACACCCTAACAGGAAAAAAATGTAGAAAAATAACAGCGCTTTCCCCATCCTGTATCAGATTTGGGTTTTGGCCAGTTTCCGCTGGAGTTCAGTTTACACCTTTCTCCAGTTCAAAATAATGACTTGAGATCAGGTGCAGACTTTGGTCTCTCAGCATTGATTTGGGGGGAGCTTCTTAAACCTACTGAAAACAGAGAAACTCATTATGAAACTTGTCAGAAGCCTGGAGGAAGCAGTACCTATTTAAGAACTGTGTGCTAGTTCTAAATAAACTAGTTCTAAATAGATTCCTGACTGGTTTATTATTGCAGACTCTGGGACTGGCAATTGCCAGTGTTACATGTCCAAGTTGCTTGCAACTAAAGATGTTCCTGTTCTGTTGCAGAATAGATGAGTTTCTGAAAAGGTTAGGTAAAGCTCTCTCCCTATGGTGAAACCCACTTCAGTTTTACTGTAATATAATTGGATTTATTCCCAGGATTTTCTTGAATTTTTTTATGCAAGTAAATTGCAGGTGACCTGTATAATTTTGAACTCCTCACAGCAATATATTGTTTTATGAGGTGAAAATGATACTTTGGACTAACCTGTGATAGTGTTGGATGGCAAAAATATTCAAACCAAATCAATTGGAGGAATAATCTAATAGCAGTATGGGTTGGCTTTTTTGGAAGGACTGTCCACAAGTATCCAGTCGCCATTAATAATGAATCCCAGGGTTAGAGAGATGACGCTCATCTGCTGAAATGTAAAATGGCATTAAGTGTTTGGTTCTATTTTTAGTAGGACTACAATCAGTATTACTGGTATATTCTCGGTTCACTCCCAGGACAACATGATATTTTAAAGAGGGGAGGGGGACACCACAACCACACCAAAAAGACAAACAAAACAAACCCAAACAACCCAAGCTGACCAAAAGATGGAGCTGCTGCATGTAATAAATAGGCCTGTGGTAGACTGTCTTATGTGGTAATTTTTAGGGGATTGGGTACTTCAGTAGCATGTGTTAGCAGCTGAAAAGCTTCCAGTATTTGTTTGAATAATGAATTTTAAAAGCTCATTATCTGCCCTATTAGTAAATGTACTTAAAAACAAAAGTTTCAAGGAAGTACTTTTAAGAATATTGTGTAGCAAATTCTTAACAACCACTTTGATGGAGAAGCATAGAGAGCTTTGCATGCTTTTTCTTATAAACTTCAGGTTAACTGAAGGAATATTTGCTGCTCATTTTGAAAGCCAAGTATACATTATTTAATTATGATTGTCTCCTGGAACAGAAGACTAAAACAGTGACCTTATTCTGCTTACGACAGTACAAACCTGCTCTGTAGATTTTTGGACATTCCAAACTTTGGAATGTTTTTCTCCCTTCTAATAAGTCTGTTCTTCATTTCCTTGAGCTCTACCAAGTTAGCATGTTGGCCAAGAGAATGCTGTGATTGGTATATCTTGGTATCGTGATGAAAACCACACACAGAAATAATTTCCAAGACTCTAAGCATATTAGTGGAATACCAATATTATTTTCTGATGCAGCAAGAGCCATATCTGTGAGGGAGTTGGTGCCTCTGTGTTAGTAAACACCAGTCTGCTTCTTGGATTGTCTTACTGTTGTTGGTAGAATAGATGCTTATTTCCATATCTGTGGCATTGTATACTTTTGTATTTCTGAATGCTGTTAAGAATGAAGGTTTACAGTTTCTGCTTTTGATTGTTAAACTATATATTGTGCAAAAAAAATACATACTTTTATAACAATGTGTTCTTAAACTATTGTTCTCTTAGAAACTTGTTTAGTTTCCTGTCCTTGAAAACCTTGGCAGAACCAGTTGCTACTATGCAACTAGGAAGTTTCCCTTCTATTTTTAATTCACAGAAATCCTGATGCTAATAAAGGAATGGTGTGGTTGGGAAGACAGGAATAGTGTGATCTTCTTCAACTGTCTAACTTTTATCCTTGCACAATCAGCATTGCTTCAGACTATGAAATCTGTCATCTCCTCTTTGAAAGAGTGTGATTTGTTAGGGGACTATACATAAGGATGATAAAAGAACTAAAGAAAATAACTTTCTAGCCAAGTAGTGTCAACAGCTGCCTAGCTAATACCTAGTCCAGTATGTGAAATTTAGTGATTTAACCTACCGTGAATGCAATTTCCCTTGAAGGCAATTTAAAATTGTATTTTCTCTGAAACTAGAGACTCAACTTTCCAGAATGCTCTTAAAGGGGAGGAGGCAAGAGGCAAATAGAGACTCAGTGACTTGAAGCAGTTTGAGCTGCAAGAGAAGAATGAATCTGTAAACAGCTTAGAAAAAGTACTTCTATGGTATATTTCTACCAGTAACTAGGAAAGCCTGCCTCTAACTCTTGTGAGCTTGCAGCATGTGTCCCCTGAGTATGCTTACCTTATGGTCATGGGTAAACTGACTCTAGCCTACTCCTTGATGAATTAAGCCTCTTATCACAGGAGCAGTTATAGTATGAACTGCAGAACATTGCACTTGTGCAGCAACTTGCAGAACTTGCCTCTGCAGGCTGGTGAAACAATTTGCTGTTTACACAGTGCAGTGACTTGCAGTTGCTAATTTACTTTTGCTGCACTTGAAACAGCTCATATACCATCTAAATGTTGATTGAATAGATGGATTAAATGTCCATCTTGCTGCAGTGGAAGAGGAGAGAGCAAGTGATGCAGTGTGAAATAAAATACATGAGTGGCTTATATTGTTAACTAAGGTAACATTTTCTACCTCAATTCCAAAACTAAAAAAGCTGCTAGAAGAATTGTGCATGAAAATACAATTGGTTTATAGTGTCACTTGTAGAGGGGTGGAGTGGTGAGAAGGGAAAAGGGAGAAATTCCTAATCTAAAACTGCTAACATTACATACAGTACTGAAGAGTACACAGCAGAGTTCTAGTAAGTGACTTAGTCAGTTATTTATTGCTGTGAGCTAAAACGTGATAGTATCAGCCAGACTTTTTTTCCTTGTAACACAAATAGTTTTCTCTTGTTCCAGAACAAATTTGGTTAGTCCAGGACTAACACAGCATCATTCAGTATTTTTGCATGGTTTTTCCTTTTTCCTTACTTTTTGGTAGCTGATTTAAGTCCAAGGTACCAAAGGAACTCAACAGCAAGTAATTGAAAGGTTTCACAGAAATGTTGACTTGAGTTACTCCTTTGGGAAGTATTTGAGAGAGTGGTGGTTTTTTTGGTTAAGTTGGGGGCAAGGAAGTGGTGTTGTGTTCTTCATACAGCAATGGTAAGTGCATCATTTTTGTATGTTATGATCTACCCTCTCTTCTTAACCAAACACCTCCCCTTCCCCCCCTAAACCTACACACCACAGCACAACATTGCCAAGAGCATACATACTGATGATAGACCTCAGGTAGCAAATCTAATACATCAAATGGTATTTAGGTATCGAGGGGAAAGAGCTAATATTTAAAACAACCCTGAGGCTTTAAACTATTCACTGCTGGAGTTACATGTCATAATCAGTGGAGTCTTAGTAGGAAGCTGGATAGATTTCTGACAAGGGAGGTCAGCTACTTCTTACAGGACAGTAGTAGTTTTTTCCAGAAAGTAACACTGAGACTGGAGGTTTGTATCCTTTCAATAAGGAGCCAATATTCCTTGAAACACTCATAATAGGTATTGCTATGAAGGAAGTAAAACAGGGTCAGGGAACTAGAGCATCCTCTAAGCATCTTAGAACCACTTATTCCTAATCTTAAGAGTTGTTACGTTGAGAAAAAAGATTGGCACAGAGGTCACATCATTTTTCCTAACTGCAGCTGAGATAAGATGATGTAGGCATTTGATTACTCCAGCAACTTAAAGGAGTTTGCTGCCCTATGGCCTTTCTTGCCTCACAAAGGAAAGTGTAAAAACAGTAATTGATTTAAGACAGTCTTAAGACAGATGCATCCAGCCTTATGTTGCCAAGAAGCATACTTGGTGTGGCTTCTGTTTCAGTTTTGAGTGTGCAGTATTAACTGAATTGCTACCACTGTGCTGGCATAACACATCCTCTGCCCCCTCCAAGCAGTTGAAGTGCAACTGTTACCAACACCTGATAGAACCAAGAACCTAAGTGATGGCTTTCAGTGACAGCTTAATACTACTTGTTAAAGTGACAACAGCAGCAGTTACACCAAATAAACTTGATTTTTTGAAAATGATTTACTAAAATAAAGTACATTTTCCTTTTCAGTATAAGTTAAACAATTGCATACATTTTTAGCTCTTTCTAGGTGCTTTTGGTAATAAGGCAGCAGTAGTCAGCTGATGACTAAAACTTTCAGCATTGCTCTTTACACAAGGAGTCAGTGCAAGGATTTTATATTCTTCTAGCAATGTACATTTTTACAGAACATACTCAAGATGAATCTCATTTCTATTTGATACAGCTCAAGCAGAAGTGGATTGTAGTGCAATTCTTGCTTGTGGAAAAAGAAAGTCTGTACAGTAAAATATGAATGAAGGATGCTCAAGCCAGGATTTGTCTACCAGAAGCAGTTAATAAAACAACTATTTGTGCTTCAAAAAAAAAAAAACACAAAAAAAAAACCCCAAAACAAACCAACTCACAACAACTTACACAGGTTATAAATTAAAACCTCACGGGTAAGAGTTCTCTGTAGAATAGTGCTAACTGCAAGACAGTGTTTCAGATCTGCTTTGGTGGTAGAACTTCCATGTACTATCATGGAAAAATATTTCCAGAAGAAATCATCCTCTTACACATCAACAGCCAGCTTCCTGACAAAAGGGAACCAGCAACTTTGAAACGCTCATTCCCTTTCTCTGTGAAAGAACAAGCCCTGACAAAGAACACGTATTGTGTTAAAAGCTATAGTGGCACAAAAATTGAAACTGGCCCCTGGGCAGGTTCAGCAGTTCAATACCCATGTTCTCTAGTTCAAGTTTATTCAATGTGGCTTTAAAAGACTGTATCATACTACCAGAGGAGAAGGACTACCCTGATCATTTCCTTCATCAGTCTTGGTTTAAGTCAGTGAGGCAGGAGCTTCAGTCACACACTTCTTACTGGGAATACACAGGGTCAGAATAACTATCACGCAAACTTCTTCTTTGTAGCTGTAAATCGTTCCATGTACTACAAAGCAAACAAACAAAAAAAAAATCTAAGATTCAGAAATTAATACAAGATTCATTACCACTGATATCAGCTAAGCTTCTGCTCTCAGACTCAAAAGCACTCTGTGTCTACATGATATTTTCATTTCCCAGACAACCATTAGAGCTTTAATTTCATTCAAACAAAAAGCCAAAATTTGCTGCAATTTGATGTAATTCAGATTAATGTTCTAGAATGAAAGCTCTCAGAGTGCTGAACAGTCAAGTCTCAAGTGGTAAGGTTGCTGTGTAATAGAAAGCATCCATTATTTTTCCTCCCAAAGTGAAGGCACACACCAGCCATCAATAGCTACTCTTCTAAAGATGCTCATCAGAGAACACTGAGCCTGAATCCTAGGATAAAGTTAATCTTTGAAGAACTCCTGAAATTCTTTTCAGTGGTTAGTTATGAATCCAGTACCAGTGTCAATACCAATAGGCTGTGCTTTTAGTCACCAGAATAAAAGGAGTTTCTGGGTAAGGAGTTCACCAAAAGTTTCTTTTGAAAGAAAGACCAAGAAAAAAGACAAACCTTGTCATAACCTTCCAGTTCTCTGAGTTTCTTGATTTCAAAGAGGTTGCCTTCTACTGCAAGCAGTGAGATCTGAGAATCACTGAGGATACTTTGAGGAAGCATGCTGAGTTCTAGACAGTTTTCTTCTAAACGCAAGACTTTGAGGCGTGGACAGTGGGAGATCTGCACTGAGATCTGGGAAATCTGGTAGAAATAAAAAAAAAACAAAGAGATGTGATTAAAATGTCAGTGATCCATTATCAGTTAAAGTGATTTGTTTAAGACTAATAAGGAACAATTACCATGTTGTAAATATAAACTACATTAACTACTTAGCTACAATGCCTAAGCAACAATAAAAAAAACAAGTAACTTTATTTTCTTCCATGACAGACAACCTACACATCTGTTTATCAGATTCCTACTCAATAACTGTTCAAATAATTTTCTGTATGACTCAATTAAGGCTTTGTCAAATCAGGCAGTTGGTTGTATCTCTCATTTCTATTAAGTCCAGGAGATGGTTTTTAGCTAATAAATTTGATAGTCTCATTTTATAATCTGTGGATGTACTAAAATCCAGGCTATAGCATGTCCTGAATCTACATGCCCACAATATCTCAGTTACCAGACCTGATTCTGATTCAAATTGAGTTCGATAGCCTGCAATTCTCCCACAGTGTCGGGCACATTTTGGATCTGGTTTTTGGAAAGATCTACCACATCCAAGTGGCGAAGACCAGAGAGTTGTGTTGGCACAGTCCGAAGCTGGTTTCCAGAAAGGCTCAGGGTTTTGAGAGCTGAAAGTTGTCCAAATGCAGCTGGTAGCTGCCTCAGGTGATTGCCATTCAAGTGTAGCGTTTCCAGTTTTTTCAGCTTGCACAACTCCTCAGGTAAAGCAGCTAGAAATAAATGACAAAGCAAAGAGATGACCTAAACAAAAAGCAGTAAACACTCATACCCAATTAAGTCAAATAAACTTCTGCATGGAAAATGATGCTATATTACAGTAATTTCTCCCAGGATTCCTCCCCATTTTCCAGTGAAGGTACAGATCCCTGCACAGAAAGTTAAGACCACAAACAGCACAAGTTTTTTCACCAACTTTCAAAAACGTCTTTAAAATAATCTGCAGGCAAGGCAGACCTTCATATCACAGGGTGAAACCACTACTTGTAGCGTTAACAGTCACACTTCTAACTAACTGCTATGCCAACGTGTTCTGTGACCCTTGAAGCACGGCACAATTCACAGATTCAGGTCTGCTGCCGCCCTTTAAAGCTAGGTATTACTCAAGGCACTCAAAAGTAAGTCCTCAGATAATTCACACTGTATCATACCAGCACATAAGCCTCACAGGTAAGCTCTGCTGGTATGCATTCATCCTTCATTTCACCTACATACATGTATAACCTGTAGCACTCCTGAGTTGCACCACAGAGTCAAAGAAGTTTGCAAATTACATTTGTTCTTCAGAAAGGCAGGTAATACATAATGCATAAAAAAGTTACATTTCTGCACCTCATTCTAATTTTTCCATAAGGTTGGACATTTGTCCAAAAGAAACCGTAACAACCATCAACATTTTCTACAGATCATCTTCATTACTTGTTCTCTATGCAACTACTAAACCATCTGATACTGTTAAACCTTCACACAAGTCACAGCAGAGAAACACTATCGTTTTAAGTACTCACATGCCATTGTAAAAGTCATAATAACAACTAAGTTGGCAATTAGTTTTGATTAATTTATGGTTTGGTTTGTTTTTTTTTTCTCTCTTCTACATGAATTCCAAAGATTTAAGTTTAGGTACCTAATCTCTCCATTTACATCCTGAGATGGTTAAATCACTATAATCTAGTTTCGGATCAGAGACATCAGGTTATTATTTAAAAAAATCTGTGGAGATATTATTTAGCAGGCATACTCAGTTTGTTGTTGTTCAGAACAAGGCTCTTCAAAAAGGAGAATTTTCCAATGAGTGGTGGCAAGAGCTCTATTTTGTTGTTTGACAAGTCTATTGTCCTTAAGTTGCTTGTTAGCTTCTGCAGATCTTCAGGAAACTAGTGGAGGAGGAAAAAAATACAGCATTGAAATAGTTGATGCAACTCCAAACATTCAAGTTACACAGCTTGAAATTTTTATTGACATTTGTATTGCTTTTACATACTATCAGATGTATCATAATATCCAATCACCACCTTGTGCAAGTAAGTTGGCAAATTTGCTTAATACACATTTTTATTTTTATTTTTTTTACCTGAGAAAGGGAAAATGGATATAAAGGAGACAGTCTAGCATCTGGGAAAAGTAGTTTTTAATTGAAATTATTTAAATCATAAATGGAGAAGGAAAGTATACCATGACACAAGTTCATTTACTTTTTAGTTCTCTTGTTTCCTCATAACATGCCTGTTATTCAAAAATATTCTATTCTACAGCTGGTTAACAACTATGTATTTTAGCAGAGCAGGATTGGGATTTTTTTTTCTCATGCTTTCTTTTTTAAATAATTGTAGAAACCATTTTCCTTATTCTACTTCACATCCTGCACCACTTTGATCTGCACTTGGCACTGAGCTGAAAAAAAGAAAAACCTGACAATCACCATCAGAGAGACCTGGTCAATAGGCCTGTGGTTTTGGTTCTCCTTTGGTTTGGCAGAGGAAAGGGAAGAGAGAATGTAGGATAGCAGAAGAAGATACTTTAGAAAAGTGTTGGAAAATTACTGGAATATAGAGGTATTTTTGGCTATTCTGTGAATTGTTACTCAACTTACAGTTCCAAGACATTCTGTATTTTTCTGCAGCTGAGTCAAAGTCAAGACAATTTCTGATACAATAGCCTTCAAGATGCTTACAGCTCAGTAAACAACCTGTACAAAACTATTCACATGACTACAATTAAATACAGTGTAAGTTTCTAAACGTGACAAATTGTGGAGTATCTTTCCAGGTAACAATATGGGTATAAAATTTACATTTTTTCCCTCAAGTCTACAGCCCCTTTTAAAAAAAGCACAGCATCATAACTAGAATTTCTTGAACACATGTGCACTCTGAAGCATAAGCTCATAAGCATACAAGTGTCCTGACAGGAAAGTCCTCAATCAGAAGGTAGTGCAAGCAAAAATTTGTTCTTCAAAAAGAAAAAAAAACCAAAACATACTCTTAAAATAATACTATCTTTCAGTATTCAGGAGAAATATACTTATGCAGTGCATTATGACAACAAGGTGGGAAATTTCTCCCCAAAAGCATCAGTCACGCTTCAGAGAAGCAGCCACGTCTCCCCTACAGTTACATTACCTCTGTAAGTCCCTTTCCCGTTAGCTGAAACACACCGGTTTTCTGTGCTGTCTCCAGGTGGGCTTTTAACGCACTATTTCCCATCCTAACAGTTCTCTGTCAAGTGACACGGTCCCAGGAACAGTCTCAGACAGTTCCCGTGTTATGCTGCACTAGAGTCTCTGTGATAAAGCAAATGTAAAAAGTCATTTTAGGTGTGCCATCTTCGACAGTACAAGCATCTCAATGTACTGAATCCTTTCACTGCCGAGTTTTTGTCTCCCTCGTAACCAAAACGTAGCACTGAAAAGATATACCTCGCCTAAGGTGCCTTCATTACAGTAGTTTGAATACTGAAATACAGCAACCAGTGTAGTTAAAACAATGGGGACAAACTGCATGCTTTCCACACTCCACCTCTTTCAGGGCCCAGTAGTGTAAGGAGATTCTCCAGGGAGACGAGCCGTGATTTTAGTGGCATTCTACCAGCACTGACCGGCTGTCAACGTGACAATCTGGGGCTTTTCGGAAACGTCTGACTCCTTTAGAGATTTGACTCCTCTGCTGTGCCTCTGGATGCAGACACACGAACATCCGCCCCTCGTCGCTCCAGCAGGCGTTAATACCCAGGACAAGCTACAGGCCAAGGATTAGTGCCGGGCTGGCAGCCCGGAGGTGGCTGAGCATGCAAGCGGCCGGGCAGCCC
>VWZY01009951.1:317860-329076 GCA_013399075.1 Chloroceryle aenea | reverse complement strand
TTTTTGAGTTCCTCACGTTGTCTGCTTGACTGCATTTCCTTCTGTGATAACTGAATCTTTCATGTGGTAGAGAAAATGATTCTTCCAGAGTTGCCCAGCCAGAAAACTAGCCTAGCCATTTAGCTGGCAGTACACTAGAATGTTCGGGGATCTTAACTTCTTATTTGTCTGTGGATTTGGTTGGGTTGGTTTTTTTTTTCCTCAAGAAAAGATACCAGAGAGGGTTGAATAAAATAAAAAAAAAATCCACCCAACCTAAACCTGCTAGTCTTAAACAAAAAGAGAAAGGTGGAATGTAATTTACAAGTTTTCAATATATTTTACCTTTGAGTCAAAGCTTAACGATTTAAAAAAATATCCTGTTCATAATTTCATTTAAAAACATGTTTTGGTAATACTGTTCTGATTTGTTGCACATTTGTGAATGGACCAGATTTTGACAGATACTGGCATATGGTAAGAAGCATTGCAGCATTGAAGTAAGCTAAGTTTAACCTTTTGTTGCTTAGCGTCACTTTAGTGTTGGAGATAGTGTTTGATCTTTCTTTTCTTCCATATTGTTAGTAATTCTTAGCATTTACTGGTTAAATAAATTGCCATTACACTCTCTAGAAATAAAAAGCAGTATACAAGTGTTAACATTAAATGACAACTTCATAATGATACCAAGTTATCCAGACCGTAGCACCCTTTTGTTTCAGTCTTGCAGAATTCACTGGAGAAGGGAAGTATTTAAAATTACAACTTGATGATGTATTTCATAGTGCAGTCCATGACTTATTTGTTTCTCCCTCAGTAGCATTTGACTATATATTTGTGATTATGTAGTGGACTTAGTAGGGTCTCCTGTACACCTAAGTTGAGTGTTTCTTAGCAGTTGGGGAAGAGAGGCCAGACACTGAATTGTCAGGGTTGTAATCTTCACTGTCACCAGATCCTCCTTGTGAGGAACTTTGAACCATGTCTGTCTTAATGTCTTGTTTCCCCAATGGATAGAATTAAATAGTGCTTAACAGTGCATATATCATTATAGCATTAAACACCACCTATAAATCTGTCAGATAAGGTAAGATAAACAGGAAAACCTTCCATTTAGTCGGTAGGGGTCAGCTGCTGGGTAGGGAATGTAGACTGGAGAGGATGGCAAGATCAGGAAGGTGGACAGCCTCCTGCACATGTGAGAAGCTAATCTGGTGCTGAAACAGGAATGTTCGTGTAAAGGTGTGAGTGGGAAGAGACTTAAGAAATTCCATCTACTCAACCTGTGATGGTGTAACAGATAGGATGGGGAGGCAGAGACCAGTCTTGTGGTATTTGACCCCAAAGGCTGCTTGTTCCTTGTACTGTGTTGCCACAGCTGAGGTCAGCAAAAGCAATTCAAGATTAATTTTTTTATTATTTTATGAAAAGGAAAGGGAAATGGCTGGATATTATTTGTGAAGGCTCTAGCATGAGAACTTGCTTTCTAGCCTTGTCCAAAATTGTTCAAATTTAATGACTTTGAGCCAAATACCAAATACATGAAGGTGTAAAGTAACCTTAATAGACATTGAAAGGACTAAAGCTTTCAGTGTTGATAAAGACCTGCTCTTTTTATTCCAGCTTCTTACACCACTTCCACATTGTGGTAACACAAACTTCTCACCCTCTCTGTACATACATGCTGTGATTGTCTCTGACAGATACTCATGTTGCCAGAGCTCCTAGGATCTCTCGGGTACTTTTAAAAAAACCCAACTTCCTGCAGAAGAATTTCAATTCAGACGAAGTACTGTAATGTGTACAATTGCAGTTCCAGCCCAAAATATCAAATTTTGCTTTTTGAGAGTCCCCAGAATTGAAAAGCTATGGACAAAGGCTAGAACTAGAGGTTAGTTGGTTGTTTCTAAACTATCATACAAACTTTACTTGCTCACTGCTTCTTTTTATTTAATTTACAATGGCAGATGAACATTGGGTTTGCATCTTAAAATTTGCAGAACATTCAGATGTCAAAAGATGTTAATATGGGAGTTCATAAAGTCTTACGTTTTGTTTAAAGTTTCCATTTGTTAACCAGATTAATCACATCTGCAAGTTGTTACTTGGCATAAAGCAAAGAGTAGTCTTTTTGTTCTGTGCCTGTACAGTGACCATCACAATGCATTTTTTGATAGAGAGCTCCTATGCACAAATAATCCCTGATAGTTATAAAGTGAGTACAGCTATACAGAATGCAGAAGCTTTTCCTGTTCCTAAACTTTAAATAGCTTGTAGCCAATGTTCTTCATAATGCCACCAGCTCTTCTGTAACAGACTGAATGATTTTGGTTTTTAACATCTAAATGTTGTCCTGGGAGTAAATTCCCTCCAATATGTTCTATGGAGTGACATTGCTTTAAATAAGTCTTTATTACATATTTACTATTCTACACCCTAAAAAAGATTTGTTGCTTTGTGGTTACATGGATCGTTGTTCTGTATAAATACCCTTCCTCCTCAGCATGAAATATGGAAGCTTGAACAGGTGCTATAAATTGACTGTAGTGATAGGTAATAGTCGGGTATTGAATAGGAGCTAGGAATGGATTAAATCCCTTTATGGCTTATTTCCGGACATCTTAATGCTTGGTCAATTACACTAGACTTCTGTAATGAAAGTGTAATGTTGGTTTTGGCTGTCTGTCAGAAGCTGTTGATGGAAACACTTTCAATGCTAGCGTGTAACTATGTGAACTAGGAATGTTGCTTCTTTTTCTTTCTTCGTTCCTGCTGAGGAGTACGCCAACACCACAGTGCTCTGATAGCAGATCTGACTCTTCAGACCTGGAAATAGTGTGACTGGCTGAGAAAGATTGTATATTACCCTTCAAGTATTTCAGCACTCTGTCTAGGGCTCTCCTTGTGCCTCGGTAGCTCTCTTAGAGCTGTGTTGGGTGTTTGTATGCTACAGAAACACCTTTTACTGCTTGTATAGCCCAGCAGAAACTAACACTAAGTTTTTATATGCTGCTAGTTTCAAAAATATTTGTCCTTGTGGTATCCCATCACATTTTTAGTGCCTAGCTGTGTCTAGTGATTGTCTTTATGGTGGACCTCAGCCCTGTGTTACAGGAGAGGAGGAAGGGAGGGCTGTGTTTGTGCATGGGAGGCCCTCTGGGAGGGGAGCGGTCAGTGTGTCCAGGCCATTATCGCTGGGACCAGGATGGAGCACAGCTGCCTCATGCCACTTCCTCCATAGTCCGCTTCCACTGCATCTTCTGCTCTGCATCCAGCTGGTCTCTGTTCACTTGTGTTGTACCCGGGATGTATTCCCTTGTCACGGTGCAGTTTGAAAGATGCTACATAAGCAGTCTTAAAGATGGGAAAGGAGGATTTTTTTAAAAAAGGGCCCTATACCACAAAGAAAAGCCTCATGCATTACTAGAGGATTCTCTTTTTAGCATGCACCAGTGAGTAGAAGACATTGCATTCCTTCACAGATTGTGGATTGAGGCGTGGATAAAACCATTCACAGCAAGTTTCTTTAATTTAACTGTAAAATTATAGTGGTATTAGCTAAAAACTTCACACTAGGGCATGCAAGCTGACCTGTTAGATTTTATGAGAGTTTGAAGTACATTGCTGTGTCCTGAAGTTTGGGAATCAACTTAAGCCTTGCAAAACAGAAAGATGTATTTTGCTGTAGAAAAGATCTTCTCCACTTTTCAGCTGCCTCTGTGGCCTGGAAAAGAAGAGGCTGGCAAGGAGCTCTTATTTGAAAAGGTCTTTCCTGGTCTCTTTAATAACTCACAAATGATCTATTCCATCCTTTATGAACCTCGTAGACATGTCACCTGAAAGAGATGCTAAACAGATTAATTAACCTGAAAGCTGCCCTTTGCCTTTCTCTGCTTTGCATTGTTTCCAAGCTGTAACCTGAAGCCTTGTGTCCAGCTGTTTATTTCCCAATCCCCTCAGGAGTTCCTGACCTTGTCCTCCAAACTCTGGCAAATGAAAATATCAAAGAAATGTCCGAGTAGTCCCAAGTGGCAAAGCTGAACATTGCTTCTCACCATGCAGGTGTTTACTATCACGGCCTGAGCTGCAGCAGTTGTTTTCCTCATTACTGCTGCTCTGTATAGCGTAGTCCTCTAATTGCCTTCCTGGGATGCACCAGGTAAGGAGGCCTGAGGATGGGACAAGGGTGGGGGAGTTAAATTTGAGGTCTAAGAACTCAGCCAATGGGTGTGAGCAAGCCCAGGGTTGGGAGGGAGTTGTAGGAAATGTTTCTTGCTTACAGTTTCCAGAAAAGGGCTCTGTGTGCCAAGCTGACCTGAGCAGTGTGTTGGGCGTAGCTGTAGTGAATAGGTGGGAGAGGACTTCAGCTGATCCATGCATTATGATGCGAATATTTTAGATTTGCTTCTGTTCAAAATGTAAGCTATGTGGAAAACCAAAATTTCTTTATAAATCATTCTGGAAACAATGCAAAGTAAATCACTACTGGTCTTTACTGGGTATGCCTTTATTAATCTGCTGCAGGATCTGCTTCGTTAACTAGTCTCTCTGCTGTGGTTGACCTCCTTTGTTCTTTGTAATCACATTATTGTAAGCAAAAGGAAGGATTATTTTGTAAGCAAGGCTTGCTGGTTTATAGGCTGTGCTATTAACTATTCTACATGCTCATGTATAACCACAAAAAGATACAGCAGCATGGCTTACTGCTGACAAGAGTGGTAACTTGTAGCAAATTGTATAGAAAACATTCCTTGAATCTTATGCATAACAGATGTTAAATGCTGTGTCAAAACAAAACTAAAGCAACAGCAGATTGGAGATTATTGTTGTTTTCCCTCTTGAACAATATGGTTTGGTGGGGGTAAGAGTATTCCTTTTAAAATGTTTATTCTTCAGTGGTGGCTCACAGCTGTCCTTTTTAAGCTCTTTTGAATCAACATTGTTCAGGCTGTCATATCTCTGTCTTAAAACTTAATAATGCCACTCTTAAGAGGGATGTATTCTGAGTAAAGATAGCGATAGATGTTTAGGTTAACACTTCAAAAGTTTTTCCAATTATATTAAAAAAAAAAAGTCATGACCCTACTTTATTCAAGTGGTTGTGATAGACAACTCCAAATGTATTTGTTCCAAGAGGATGACACAATTATTGGCATCACTAATGTATTTGTACAGTTTGTTATTGTTTACAACTTCAGCTTCTGCTTAATTTAGCTTTTCTGTGCTTTTTTGGATAGTGTTTAAAAAAGTGTTTGTATTTAACTTCCTTGGAAAAAACAAAACAAAACCCCACAGTGTTCGCAAGGAGAGGATACTTATTTTCCTTTATATTTCTAAAAGTAGATGTGAGGATTTTTTTTCTTTCTTTGGTACTTTTCCTGAGCTGATTTAAACTTCGTGGCCCAAGTGTGTATTGGATAAAGCAGCTCTCTGTTAATGGAATACTGCTATCATCTCCATTAACTGTCTTACTTGATGTAATTTGAAATAACTTATTTAGGAACATGTTTGTATTTTCCATTAGCACACGAAATAGAGTCCAGATTCCATTCTCTGGAAAACAGATGTAGTGTAATTTGGTTTTATAGGTATTCAACATATGTTCCATATGGATATAATTTTCAAATACAAACCAAAATACTATTTTCTTTGAAGAAAATGGCAAAGCTGTCTTTGATTTCAAAGGGGACAGAATATCTCTGTGAAAAGGTATAAATATAGAAAAAAAACCCTACAACAGGTAAGAGACAAAAACAAACCCCACCTTTTAGCTTGCTTAGGAGTGTTGCATATTTCTCATGCTATTGCAAGGTTTAGTCTAAGGTACACCACTGAACACACTATAGTGAAGTGTCTTTCTTCCACCCTGACCTTGTTTCCTTAACCTTCTCAATTGTATATTTTGGTGTGTATATATATGTATTCATTGCTACCTGTGTGCTGTTGTCCTCTCACACATAGAGGAAGGGCAGACTTTGATCTATGTTTATCTCCTGTGATAGTTGAGTGACTCTGGTTCCTCTGTGTCCATCTGTTACGTAACAGTCCCTTTCCTTAGGTGGTGGTACTGTCCCAATAGCTGTGGGTTTTGGGTCTGGTACCTGATGGTGAGAAAGAGGTGTCTCAGGCCTCCAGGCGTTGATGACTGAAAACCATGTGCAAACTGCATTGGTTATGCATTGTGCCTGATTTCAAGCTACTTTTCCATAGAAAAGCTGTGATTTTTAAAAGAAAAGTCAAGATTCTAATTTTATTTTTCCAAAGGAGGTCCCTCTCCCAAATAAATGTGTTTTAACATTTGTGTATCCTGTTTTGTAACCTAGCCTACTGTTAAGGTTATCTTGACATCTTTTCCTCTCTCTCTCAAATTAGTAATTTTCCTCTGCCTAGTCTATTATTTAAAGTTTCATGTCAACTATCGAGGTGGCTGCTCTTTTCTCTTAGTATCTGTACTTGGCATTAGCAGGTGGTTTTCATAAGCCACATCTGTGTTTTTATATAAGGGCGCTGCATGAATAACTTTTCCCAGATGCATGCAGTTGCATGAAGTAAGTTTTCTAACTGTGGTAAAAGGGCAGGCTTTCTCTTTAAAAGTGCAGGACTCTTCATGTCCTGTGTGACCACCGCTGCCCATTCCACAGAAGACGATGCTTCTTCTGATGTTATATGACAATATTGTGCCTTTCTTCATTTAAACAAGGAGCAAAAGGTGCTAGCTACTAGCAGTTTACTTCCTCAAATAAGAGACTGATGGACTCTTCTTTCACTTCCCTTCTTGGCTGTGCAAAAGTAGTGACATCAATGTCCTAAAACAACATCGGCAAAAACAGCTTTTGGAAGCCTTCTAACTAATATTTTTCATTTTCATAGGACTTGGGAGGAAAAGCATCCTAAGAATACATTATGAGCATCAGATTCTTTTGGAGCAGGGATTAGATTATTTTCTATGCAACAAAGAAAAATGGGGCAAAATGTCATTAAATACCCTGGCCAGAGCTATGTCTTTGTTGGGCAGTTTCTCTGAGAGAAGCTGTTGTAATGTAAGATGATGTGACTGCATGTATAGAGAACACTGTGCATCTCCCCCAGGGAATGGTGCAGTGGTTGGATGCTAGTCTTGTGGAGCCTTTGCACGTGGTGAGACACCACAGCTATGCACAGAGAATTTATGGAAGTTTTAAGTAGGATTTCCCCAGTTTCTCTTTCCTTAGTCCAATGCTTAAATGAACTTTAGAAAGCAGTGCAATTCTAAAATTTTCCTGCCATCTTCCTATCTGTAGCATAAATTTTAAACAAAACAATGGAGTTTTTCACTTCTGGTTTTAGAATTTAAGGGTTGGTTTTAGAATTAAAGAGCTCCCAAGAACCAAACCAAAACTTAAAATCACTATCAGCTACTGTAGTACCTGCTTTTGAGACAATGAAAGAGGTACCTAAGCAAGAGGGATAAGGCAGTGCATTGCAGTATTCCAGTGTCACAGGCATTTATTTAACTGTGATCGCAGATGGAAGTTCTGTCCTGGTGGAGTGAAAACCGACCGCTGTATCTAGATTTTGTTTCACATGGAAATCATGCCATTTGCACAGAATTTCTTTGATGCAAAAGTCTGTGAATTATACTATGTCATTACTCAGTAAACAGTTGGGAAATCAAGGGTGGAGGAAACCAGACTGACTGGACTTTAGCTTTATTTTAAATCCTCCTTATTTCATGCTTTCTTAAATGCTGGTGGTATGACAGATGAGGGACATCTCCTCTGCCCTCCTCCCCTCAATGCCTCTGCATAAAAGAGAAGGCGTCATTATTCCACAGCTGTTCAGAGCAGTGACAGATCATCAAGAGTATTTCTGATTTGGATTGCTCAAGGAAGATGCCCGATGCTTGTGTTCCAGCAGTGCAAGACTTCAGAGATGATGCAGACAGGAACACTCTTCTTGTACTGTGCCATTGCATGGGCACAATTGCAGAGTTTACTGTGACCGGAGGAGGCCATCCTGCGCTTCCTCTCCTAGCTCATGAATGCATACATCAAAAGCCTGGTAAAAGTAAGTAAAGACTTAACCATTTGAGCAGGCCTATATCAGAAAAGAGCACTGACAATGCCTCATGTTTATGTCTGCATCAAATACTCCTATTTTTATTGCTATATAATGTTTGCAAAGAAGAACTGGGGGGAACCACACCAGGATGATGGTGATCACTAGGAATGGTGATTTTTGACTATCGGGTTGTGTTAGCCATTGTCAGAGCCAATGAAAGCTCTGTGCAACTGGGAGCAGGCTGGAAAGATAACTTGAACAGCATGTCTAGTGTAGCCGTGTGCTGTCTTGGTGAACTCTGTGTACTTGGCTACAATATAGATTTTTAACTTATTTATAAACATCTGTTCTGAATTTGGTAGGAGGATTGCTGACTGGGTGTGCACTCCTATTTGCAAGACACAGTAAAACAATTATGACTTAAATAGAAAGATTCAAAATGAAGTTGGATAGTACTAAATAATAAACATTGAAAACAAACTTTAGATATGTTTCCTTTTCTTTATTTTTTCTGTTCTTTTATCTTTTCTTTCTATTTTCCTTCTTTTCCTCTTCCTCTTCCTCTTCCTCCTCTCTTTTCTTTCTCTTTTCTTTCTCTTTTCTTTCTCTTTTCTTTCTCTTTTCTTTCTCTTTTCTTTCTCTTTTCTTTCTCTTTTCTTTCTCTTTTCTTTCTTCTTTGTCATCCTTTTCTAAATAAAAAATGCTGCAGTAGCCCAAGTGAGGATGTTCATAGTACCAACCACTCAACTTTCACACCTTAAGCAGTTAGGCATAAGGATACAGAGTTGCAGACAGATGCTGTATTTCAGAAAGCTGTGGTTGCAGGTAGCCCAACTTGTCAGTAGAGTGCAGAAGCTCTAATGGCTGATGGCTTTGACATTTTTCTCTACAATTTCTGATGGAGCAGCATGGACACTTAGTGCTCTGCTCACTGTGTCTTTGGTCTCTCAACAGATGTGTCCTCAGCCCATTTTATCGGGTACAGTGTTCTCTGAAGACTAGCGAAACTTAGCAAATATGTCCCACATTGTGTGTTGCTTTGTTTCCACAGTCAAGGTCAGTCACTCAGGAAGTGAAAGATGGCAGCATCTCAAATATATCACTACCAAGGCCACTAACAAACAAGAGGCAGAGACACTGTACAACATACTGTTAACAGAAAGGAAAAGATAAATTTGACTCCTGAAGTTTTCCCTATAAAACCTTTAGATTTCATGACCAACAAAAACCTTGAAGTAGATTTGCCTCAAGATTATGTTTAAACTGCTGTCATAGTGATTTCATGGCTGTGCCATTAGATGGCACAAAGTGTCCCAAGTACAAGTGGAAGTAGTTTGGTAAATATTGTATCTTACATATAGGCCATCAGAGTTATGGGTCACATCTTGGGAAGTGAAGTTGGCCTAGAGACAGCAGCCCAGCAGCCCTGACCACTGGCATGCATCCTGCTGTGCCAGCTATGAGTGTGCTTTTGGTTGTGCTTGTAAGCAGTGTAAAATTGATGTCCATCACGGTAAGCCACAGAAGATTCCTGTTTTCTATAGAAGTCTAAAATAAATAAAATAAAATAAAAATTAAAGTGATTAAGTAAAACAACCCCACAGAACCTACATGATGGACCAGTTCAGCAAAAAATCTTAGCGGAGGGGAGGGACTGGTACTGTTGCTGCACTACATATGAGGCCTTATTTCTCATTACAGGTTGAGGTTGGGTTTGGAGTTAACTTGGGTGATGGGAATGGATAGGAAACCATAAGTACTTGCAACATTACAGCATTATTTTGAATGTTTATGTGAGTAGACACATACTAAATTCTTTAAAAAATGATTTAAATTTGCTATGTACTTGAGTGGTACATATTGACTTTGATAACTGTGGTGGTCTGTATATGTAGAAGTTGTTTTGTTGCATGACATGACAACTGCTAATGACTCTGTTATTTTTGCTCTATTGCATGTATAAGCTTTTAAAATAAACAAGAGACTTAAAAAGTCAGCTCCTTTGTTCTCCAAGTACCTGACATTTTTTAGAGGGTGAAGGAGAAGTGGGGCAAATTTTTAAAAATCTAATATAAACTGCCTCCTTTCTTTCCATCCACCACTCCTCCAGCTCTGTATACCTCCTTGCACTTCTGTATACTTTGTCTGAACTCATCTCAGTGAGATCCAGCAAGCTGTAGATATGTCCCTCTCCATCTTTTTGATGTTTCTGTGATTCTTTTCTGCTGGCTTGTTCTTCTATGTCTTGTAGAGTTATTTGCTGTCTCTGGGGTTGCATTAGCTTTACATGTTGGCTGCAGAAATAATTTGTCATGGGAACAGCAAACAGTGTAAGGAGATTTCCTTTGGGCTGCCCCTGTTTTTTTGGATGCCACAGTGGCTTTACTTCTGTGATGTTTCTCTTGCAGCTCTCTGTTACAGCCCTGAAACAGCATTCTGTACTTGTGTCACTCCTCTGTTGCTGGGTCTGCATTGCTCTAAATTGTTCTGTGTCTGAGACGATCCAGGTCTTTCCTGGGACATAAGCCATTAAATGGTCTTTATATAACCCTATATTTGTACATTTAACTTGTTTTCATGCAAAATAGTTTAAAAGCCAAGATGCATTTCCCAAGCATAGCATGCATTTTTCAAGAAGTGAGGAAGGAGGGAGAATGGGGAAACTAAATGTTAGGAGCTCTGTGACTTCTGAGGAGCAGAATTCAAATGCATTACTGGAGAAGCGTATTTTGCAGTCAATTTTACTGGCACAAGAAACACAACTTTCATGCCTGTGGAGCAGAGTACCCATTCCTAGGGATGAAGCATTGATTTAGCAGTCAATTTCAAACTACGTTGCAATTAAGACTGTACAGGCAAACAGGTTTTGCTGAGAAAGCTTTTGTAGTGTTTGCAATCTGGAGCTAAGGTCAGAACATCTAGAACAGCTCTGAGTCTGCATTGTATCCTGGGCTTTAGATATTTTCTTTCCCAAAGTTCTGTGGTTTGTACCCAAATGAAGCGTGGTATAAACACAGGTATATAGGGATGTTGAAGGTATGGTTTGTAGAGCTGGAGATTGTGGCAGGTCCAGGTTTGTTTATGCTCAGTGCTCTCTGGCTGTAAACTGCTGCAGAAGGGAGGGGTCTTCATGCCCACCACTGTGTGCTCCTACCCTTTCTCTTGCTTTAGCTTAGCAATGGTGTGACCACTGTGCT